>JAQIXG010004280.1:0-13170 GCA_034700105.1 Oconnorella tubifera
TGCTGATGTGACATTATGCAATACAGTAAATGACATGAAATGAAGTCTTTGTGATTAAATTTATATTCAACGTTATATTTCACAGCCATATAATAAGTTATAATCATCTTTCAGGCTCTAGCTGGCTTCATCATGCATCGTGTAGTCAACGACCTCGCTGTATTTACAGTCAACGCTCCAGCGCGCGGTGAATTTGGTCTAGAAATCTATGCCAATGACCCAGAGGCGGATGGCAATTCACTCTACCATGCCTACCAGTATCTTATTATTTGTGCCGATGTGGCAGGTGCTGTGGAAGCATTGCCAATGTTGCCACCTGGCTATCTCGGCCCACAGCCGACTTTCAAGAAACTTGGACTTACAACAGCGAGCCACCCGGATCCTTACATACAGTCAGACACTGGTGATCTGCAGGCAAGTCTTAGTTATAATTATTTTGTTTTATATATTTATTTTAATAAATTTACTAGGCATTTTTGATGTTTAATACTTGTACTTACAGTGTATTTAAAGATGCACTATTTGTAGTGTTTAAAAGATACACTACTGCATTAAATTTGAGATTTATTGTGCTATTTTATCATACTTATGATAATAATATTGATCTAGTATTTATATAATTATTTCTATGTCACTTTTCTTATCTAGGTGTCATTTACGCTCGCTCAGCCTCTGCGTATGACATCACAACTTATCTATGCATCAAACGGACGCAGCGACGACATGTCGGACTATATCTTGCAGCAAAGTCGCGGCACGTCAGCCGTGTCATTCTACATCAAGCTTCCCAAACCCGGTCTGTACAAGTTACAGATGTACGCTTTACCCTTCTCTGATACCAGCGAGAATCTACCGGGAGTGTTTAATTATCTCATCAACTGTACGAACACACAGGTTTGTTTATAACTTTGACAGCACTTTAGACTTTTGTTGATTAAATAATGATGTTGTATAATTTATGATTTAGTGAGAATTAAATATAAGCGGTTTGATCATTTATGCAAAAGTAATCATTTAATATAACATGACAACCATATAGTTGTTACAAGATATAAAGTACATGAATTTATTGAATGAGGTTATGCACGGTGTATTAGATTGAGTGAAAATTAACATTAATTATAAGCTGTTAATCATTTGTGAGATTATTATTAATATGATTAACTGTGTATTTTAGTATCTAGATTAAAATTCTGATGTTCTGAGTTCATTAACGAGAGTATAAATGATTTTAGGCAACATTGATTCCGTATCCGAAGCAGTACGGTCAATGGAAAGAGGGATGCAGTCTGTATGAACCTCTTGACGGTCAACTGCTGCAGAATCGTTCATCAAAGGGCAGCGCATCATCCTTCCAGTTCTTTTATTTCAAGGTCAGAAATATAAATTATATTGATGTAATAAATTATTTTTGATTCACTTTTATAATAAAGCTAAATGATATGTATATGAAGTTAAATGAATTGCAAAATGCAACATTTTTGCTTAAAATAGTACATAACTATGCTTTTGATAATAATTTCATAGAGTAAGTTATGTTAAATGCATAAATAAATGATATTTTAAATGACAGTGTTCTGTGAGTTCCAATATTATTATTTCAATCATGAAACTAGTATAATGAAGTATATAATATTGTTTCTGGCACATTTTGATTTATAATTGTACAGTCCAATAAAATTACTGACAGGCTTGATAATGTTATCTTTTAACAGTTTCTATTAATTGTTATGTTATATTCAGACAAGTTATTTTAGTACTGCATTACATTTCAATAATAGTATACCTTTTTACGATGTAATATATAAGTTGAAATAGTTTGAAGACATTAAGTATACCTATAAATACATTTGTGAAACTATATTCAGATTGAAGTTCCCAAGGCGAACTCAGTTGCTGTGGTCATCGGTGAAGACTGGACGCAGTTGGATCAGAAATCTGGCAGCGGTATTGGTCCCTGGGAGGGAGAAGTGGACATAGAGAAACATCGAGGAAAAGAAAAGAAAGTTGCCGTTTGCGCCAACTTTGGTAGCGTTAAGGCCAGCTACAGCACATTGCTTGAATACGGAATGTGAGAAAAGCGATATAAAAGTGACATTGTTTCATTTCTAAAGAGACTTGTATAAGAGTGTTCAGAGAGAATCTGAAAGTATTCTGTATCTTGAACGTCTGTTTGAATACGATTTTTTTCTAATATTAAATAGTTTACCAATTGTACGTGAATAAATATTAAGTGCTGTTTCTGTGCGGTGAAAATAAGCGCACATTGCTTGATAAATTGTTATTGCATTAAAATGTACATGGACATTTTGTAAGTGGACGAATAATTTTCTTACTTTATTCATCCGTTACACACAATTCAAAAGATTCCCATGTTATGATAACGATAGTAATTGAATAATATTATTTGGACGTTTTCTTTATAGAAAATAGTTCTGAATTATAAAGGTATCATAAATTCGCTGTATTCTATGCAAATGATTTCATGCAAGCGATGTTGTTTCATGCTTGCGTTATTATTATTGATGATTCTTATTATTTTTGCAGTAATCTTGGATTTTTAGTTTGTTTATTGTCGATAATTTTTGCGCTTTTTTTCTATCATGTTCCCCCAGTTATAATTATAATCATGGATTAGTAACAGGCTTCACTATATGTTTATAAAATTTATATTGTAGTGAAGTTTATAGATGTTTAAATTAAATCATCGCAATATTATAATGCTGAAAGCATTCGTCTTGTTTTTTCTTGCATGCATTTTTTGTTGAATTCAATTTTAGGCCTTTCATGATTAATATATATATTTGACTATTTATTAGCTATCTGTTATAAAGTTTTTTTTAATATAATTCAAATATAATTTGTCTGTAAGTATTACTTAATTTAATTAACGCATATTTATGAGTGTTGATTTTACCATTTAATCAACGCAATTAAGTAAAATCGTGATTTATCTTACTAAATGAAAATGTTATTCTTTTTTTTTATGCTTATATTTACTGTTTATATAATTATAAAAATATATAAATCCGATGTTGCAGTATTTGAATGATACATTTTGAAAAATATGGTATTTTTTATATTTTTAAATTTATCAACAATTAAGCAATACAGATATGAGTTTTGAAAGCTGACTTTGTAATTTTATTTAAGCTTGAATGTGGTCAATTTAGACATTCTTATAGATCATTCAGATCAAGCATTATTTTATTGAAATAAGTTTGTTGCCAATTCAGTTTTGGTTAAATGCTACTATTTTATACATAATATATGATGTGTCTATATTATACAAATAATCCAAGCGATAATTTGGCATTATATCTTATGAAGTATCGAATGCTGATTGTAGAAATTAGTTTACCTTTGTTTTTCCTGGTTTAATAATAGTTGTAGTTAGTGAAATTTAGTTTTGCCTTGTGGTCTGTATCTAGTGATTATTGTAGCTTTGTGACGAGTAGCTTTTCTTTCTTGCTTTCAATGACATCTTGTAGCTTGACTTTGTCAGCATGTCAAAAATTCAAACTACCAAGCAATTTTGATGTACAGGAAAAATGTGAATTATGTTTTATATCCACACTGTTAGTGTATTTTGTTTTAAAGTTATGCAAAAATGTGATAGTTTCTTGAACCAATTTGGGATGTTGGAATGTCATTTACAGTTTGATGCTTGGTTTTGATTCTTTGACATGCTTTCACTATAATTATTATTATGAACTGTATGGCTTGACAATTGAGCAACATATTGCTGTGTACTTAATGTTCATATACAGCAACTGAATAATAATTTTGCTTTTTGTATTTGTGCACAATACATGATAGTGCCTTAATTAAAGTCTGCGGCTTGATTTATTTCCTGTGAATTTTCTTTTCCTTTATTCCTTACTAAATTATTCATATTGCAAGTTTGTCTCTTTGATTTTTTTTAATTTTAAGTTATGAATTTTAAATTTTTCATGGGATAGACCATAGATCTAAGGATCTAGAGTTTTAATGATCTAAGTCGATTCGATTCAGGCTAAGTAAATCTTTTACTGAAAGCCGGTCATTAAAATAGAGAGCACTACAATATTAAGAGATGAACGGTGCTCTTTTTTCGAAAAAAACAATGGCTTAAAAAACTACCAATGCACTACCTCAAACAAGATTATCAGAACATTTACAAATGCATCATGTACCAAATAATTTCTTTGTAAAAATAATACATGGTAAGTTGGAAACCCAATATTGTGTAAAAAGCACCACTTCATGCAGAAATGTCACCACAATTAGTACCTACACCAAGTGCATTTACTTACAGGTATCAAATTTCGACTCTGGGATTTCTTTTTACAATCCATCTACACCCCATCAGCCACTTGCTTTTCATCCCATATGCCCGAATCATTAGAGCTGATATCGCTGGAGGTTTCTGGAGCTCTTTCCTTTTGCAGCGTCTTTGGTCTAGGCAGACTAGGCAAGTGCCTAGGGCCCGGAGTCTCCAAAAATTGTATTGCAATACGATTTTTGGGGGCCTGAAAATATCTACCAATTTGATTTATGTTTACTTCATTTTCAGCTCTATCTGAAGATTAAAGAAACTGAACATTTGTCTTCACCAGAAGATATGTACATCTTTATTCATTCTATCATTGACCCGATATAGAAGTCATTAACCCGATATAGAGGTAATTGACCCAATATAGAGGTCATTGACCCGCGATAGAGGTCATTGACCCGCTTTAGACGTCATTTACCCGCTATAGAGGTCATTGACTCGCTACAGAGGTCATTGACCCGAAACAAATGTAATTGATCCATTACAGTGGTCATTGACCCGCTACAGAGGTCAATGGCCCGCTATTGAGGTCATTGACCCTTTATAGAGATCATTGACCCGCTATAGAGGTCATATATATTGACTCGCTATAGATGTCATTGACCCGCTAAAGAGATCATTGACCCGCTTCAGAGGTTATTGACTCTTATATTCTCTGACGATCAAGCCACGCTTTGCAAGGTCGGCGGTGCATGTTGAACGACTAATGTCGTAGGTAGGCTTTTCGGGTGATGCTGGAATCAGCGTTTGCTGGGCGGTTGGTTCGGTTCGCTGTTTTTTTACTGGCTCGTTTTCAGAGGCGATGCGCGGGGGATCAACATCTTGGGTTGGTACGGTGGGGGGGGGGAGACCGGTCAAGAGACCGTTGCGTTCGCGCTTCATTCGGCGAGGATTTGACGACATACGATGAAAATAAAAGAATTAATTTTTTTCTGTAATCGTCTCGTTTCGATGCCGACGAACGACTTTTAGTGATTGCGCAATTGAGATGTGGGGTTTGTAACGTTGATGAAATCAAAGATTATGTCATTTTTGAATATTTCTGCAGTTTTTTCTAATCAAAATGAATATATTTGCAACAGTACTGCGTTGAATTAAAGTTAGAAACGACGCGTGTTGATTAATATTACGATAAATTGAAGCAATTACGCAAACATTTAAAAATTGCTGATTATTATAGACATTATTATGTTAAAATCTGTCAATTTAATCAAATTAAAATTTGCAATAATTATTAAATGAACGTTTTTATGTTATAGAGAAACAGCAAAAGTCATTGAAAACTGCTGAAAATATAAGTTTTGATATGAAAAAACGAAGAATAATGTAAAAATAACTTAAATCAGTATGTTTTTCTTGTAAAAAAACATTAAAGGAAGTTTGATGTGTTCGTCCTATTAGATTCCATGTCAAAATGGCCACGGACAAAATGGACATGGCTATTTTATCCTAGGACAAAATGGACACGGACAAAATGGCTATAGAGAGGCAACATGGACATCATAGTATAGTAAGAAAAAAATTTGTTTATTTTTGTAAGAGTAAAAATGTTCAACTTATACGTTGTAATTGTAAAAATAATATTTCAAATATAGTGATCAATATTAGTAAAAAATCCTAAAATATAATGTTCTGTGAATTAGATATCATGAATAAAAAATTATAAAATGGAATTTTAATAGACTATTTACTTAAAATAATTGTGTATTATATATAGCAATAGTAAGCAGATTTTGCTTAAATAGTCTTTTTAGTAGTCATTTTGAGCAGATTTTTGCTTAAATAGACTGTTACTCTTACAATAATAAACTTTTTTTTTCTTGATGTCCATTTTGAGCAGACATCAAAGCCGATATTGCTTGTGAAGATTTTGCTTGTGAGCAGATTTTGCTTGAATAGACTGTTACTCTTACAATAATAAACTTTTTTATTTTTTTATTGATGTCCATTTTGCCCTCTTTTATAGCCATTTTGTCCGTGTCCATTTTATCCTAGGTTAAACTGGCAATGACCAATTTTGTCCGTGTCCATTTTGTCCGTTTACCGTCCTATTAACACCAATAATTAATAAATGTATTTTTTTATCATTAATTATTAAAAATAAATGTAATTATTAATTAATGGATTTTATAACGATATTATTATTATAATATTTTGTTCACAATTAAATGCATAGAAATTAATTATTAATGATTGTGCGATTTTTTTATTGATATTGCATAAAAGGTTGCATTCTATTCCCCAGATGAGTAAAATACTAATAACTCAATTCCTAAATTGAAAGAAATTTCCTAAATATTAACTTTGTTTAATCAGTTCAGAAAACTATTAGTCAAACAATACAACAGGAATATTTCTGAAGCGTCGGGGCCCCGCCGAACTCCAATGTGGCCGTCGTCGCCGACCCCAGGACAAACCAATCGTCCATCTGGACCCTATAAATTGTCGGCCTCTCGTTGAACTTCTAGGTTAGCATCTGTATCACAAGCTGATGACATCTGGCGCTGATCCCATTCAACTTGTTCCACCGCAAATTTAAAGCCATCTGGTCATCAAGGAGCCTCTTTATCCCTCGGTTTACGGCAAAAGGCATGTCGCCTGTGACGAGGAAGTAGGTTATGACTCCCATAGCCCAGATGTCACCCTTCCTTGGGTCGTATGGTTGTCCCATTAGGATCTCAGGGGGGGGGGGCGTAACCCATGGATCCACAGAATTTCTGGCTCAATTCTTGTTCGTAAGCTACTTCCTTGCTGAAGCCGAAGTCGCAAAGCTTGACAGTTATACCGTCATGTGTCAGAAGATTCTGTACGTGCAAAACAATATAATGTAATATTTTTAGATATTAGCTATGATTGGACGACACAATGTGTGAAAATTTCAAATTCTTGCTGATTATTATTATAATTATGGTGACTTGCAAATCACCAAGAACTTGAAATTTGCACATATTGCATTAAATAATAATTAATGATATTATAAATGCATTCGACAGTGAAGAATATATGACTTAATTTTTATTCAAAATTATCATTTAATTTAGTGAATAACATACTAATAGGCCTAAATTTTATCATATTGTAACAACTAAGGAGAGGATAGTAGAGTTATAGCCTAGTTGTTGTTATAGCTGGCTGGTTATTGAGTACTATTCTGGTGTAACTGGTTGATTTATATTTCTGCTTACCCGTTTCGTAATCTGAATGTTACATTTGTTATATTGTAATTATTTGGCAGATATTTTGATGATTTACTACTACGGATTAATGCTTCGAATTTATTATCTATTTATTATAGACCCGGGGTCTATTAGAAAATGTAACTGCTCCAGGGGGTATAATAATAGAAGTGGGAGTTCAAAGCTCCACCCCCCCAACACTCCCCCCCCCCCCCCGGAAATTTCAACACTGACGGTGTGACTGACCTAATCTACAACTTGTAGGCCATCTTAAGAGTTTACCTAATATAACGCTTATAAATAAAACAAACTTGTAGCCTACATCAAGTTGCATCACTCTATAGGTCTACTATAACTTTCGCTAACAGCTCTAGCAGTCATTAGCTTAGCGTAATAAAAATCGCTACCGCCCAAGAGACACTAGGCCCCTTTCGCCGCCCGTTAATGAAATTGGATCTCTAAGCGCAGCGAGATATAAAAAAGCTATTTGTCAAAAAACAAGCCAGATATATAATCGAAAATAACAGACACAAAGTATTGAAATGAGAGGTGTAGAATTATGGAAAGAAATTCGACATCTAGCATAAAACGTTACTTATACTTTGCAACATTGGTTATGTGGTATCCAACTTTTGGCGCCCACAGAGACCGGCGCCCGGGGCGACACCCCCCCGCACTACGCCACTGAGTAAAGAAAGGATTACAAAATCTTTTGTAAATTTGAATTTGATATGTTTTATTGTTTTCTTTCTCACTGCTTGTATACAATATAACAAATAATTCTTTTTAGTTGCCAATTGCATTTGAAAGCATAGGCCTACAATAAATCAAAACGAAAACGATTTCGGTTATAGGCCCTACCATTATTTTCCTCATTGCAAAAGATTTTGCTTATGATCTGGCAACAATTGTTCAAAACTGCTTTTTTGATTGAGATCTTGTCATAGATGATCATACCGCAAACCCTCATGACCCTATCCCAGACCACGTCATTATAACTGGTTCAAAAGGAGAGAAAGTCCTCCGCATGTGGGGTGGGGGGGGGGGCGCCAAATTATTTTCGCCCCGGGCGCCATAGACCCTCGCTACGCCACTGAATTCATTCTTTGGCTGTACATTGAGAATTCATTATTTACATATTAAATAGTTGTTGTATTTTCGTATTTTATGCAGCACCACATTTGTACTTAAGAAACTATTACGCCTATACATCAGTCTTATACAACAAAAAATCATAAACTATTCCATATCAAACAGTGAAATCATAAAACCTATGATACAAATGAACTAAATGTACGTATGTACGGGAGAAATATGTAAGGTAATTAGGCGGATTGAATCGGATTAAAATTAATTTAAAAAATACACAAATACGACCAAACCGCGAACAGACTGGCCGGAAAAGAAAGACTTAGACTTGTGCAAATGTTTCTAATCTGCGCACGTTCTAATTTTAGACTGTAAAGATTCAATATTATTCAGTTCAATAAGATTCAATATTATAAATTTATATTTTGTATAATAATTAATAATATTGTAAATTTATTATATATCATAGAATGTCAGCGATTAATTCAAAACTTTAGTCATATTATTACGTAATATAACTTGGTGTACATACCCTTATAATTTGTTACATAAAAATTAAGATAAAATACAAAAACTAACTTTTTGCAATCAAAGAACGATAAATAACTTTTATTTGTTTATTTTCTGAAAATAAATAAAAATATAATTATTAAATCTAATAATAACTATATTAATAATTAAATTATTAAATTAGTTTAATACCAGAATCTGAATCTTGATGGAAAACGACGATGAGAGGGGACTTCATCGTCTGGAGGGGAGCTCCGGGTCTGAGCTGGGCGGACTGACCCTCATGAAGAAATCTTTACCGGGGGAAGAGGGAAAAGATTCGCATGTTTTTAAAAAACCCGAATTTATCGTCGCTAAATCTCGCTTTGGGCTCGATCAGCTGGCTGCGTTGAAACGACGCGAACAGGAAAATACTGGGGGGAGGAAGGAGGAGGATGGTAGGAGTAGGAGTCGATCGGGGGATCGCTCGCCGGCTTCGAGACATAGTGTGGAGAAAGATGTTAAAGAAAGGTGTGCTGGTTTTTGTTAAATACGTTTTTAATGCGTTGTTAAATAATGGACATATTACTCATTATATTGGTCAATAAAACGTGAATTTATTGGAGTGTTTTGTTAAGTTTTGATTTCATTGTTTTTTGTGCATTTAAGTTTCATGTTTCATTATTTACTGTTGTTACCTGAAGATGTTGAAATTTTGGTTGTAGGACGATTCGTCAATGGACTGTTCATCAAAAGCTATTCTTATAGCGGACGATTCTTGTAACCCCTAACGCTTATCATAACTCTAATCCTTACCTAAACCTAACCCTAACGAATATAGTTTACGAACAGTTCTTTGACGAATCATCCTTTGATGAAACATCCGCATACCGAAATTTTACTTTAAGAATCACTATGCTTCAGGTTTTTCTTTTTTTTAATTGCATGATGTAATTAATTTTTGTGTGATTTAATGCAAGATATAATAATTCCTGAAGACTAATTTAATATTTCTATATTTTATACGACAGACGTTATAGAGAACGTAACGATGAAACCCCGACGTATACCGGAGGGGTGAGTCGTGATTATCAAAAGAAGAATAGATCGGATAAAGGAGTAGTGTACGCTTCATCTAAAGACACTAAATCTGGCGCTGATAATGGTAGAAATGACGAATTTATTTATTACAATTTAAAGCATTGTAATTTCTATATAACTAGCGCAGTAGAAATTATATTGTTTTATTATTATATCGCAACTATTTAACTACAATGATGCTGCTAATACAGCGATTATTAAATTCAGGGAGGGTTTAATTTTTATTATTTTGAGATAACTGATGATTAAAGTGTTGTCATAGTATTTGGTTGGTGCTAAAAGTGGCCACAATCGATGATTTACTTTGCATACAATAAAAGATTTCTTTAGCACAAATGATAGATTTCTGTTCTTGATTCTTTTCTTGCAGAGTTGGGAAGGAAAGAGAGAAAGAGACATATAGAGAGTGACAGACGGAGGAACAAAGAACCAGACAACAAGAGATCAGAGAGAAGTGATAGTAGGAGTCAAAGGGGGTGGGATGAAACCCCCACTAGATTTAGTGATGAACCCCACACTCCCCAACTTTCTGCAATTAAAGGTAATGAATGCCTCCTCTTTTAATTTGTCAAACTATTAGCAATTCGGTACTGTAGTTAAATAGTGAAATTATTTACTATAGTTTGAAATTAATTTAATATATTTCAAGATCTAAGAAATTTAACGACGTGAATAGCAACTCTATTATGCTTTTCTTCACATTCATTTCTCAAGTAATTTACAAGAAATATTGTATTATAAAAATCTTATTATCTCAGTTGCAGCTATTTCAAATATATATCATTATCTGCTCACATTTTTTTCATTATTTTTTTCGGGTTAAAGTGACTTTGAACTCTTATACAGACACTCCGTCCCAGTCAGCTTGGGATGAAGATGATCCCGGCTATGCAACGAAGAAATCATCCTGGGACCTACCATCCCCTTCTCCCTCCTCCAGGGCAGGATCCAGGGACAGAGAGTCCAGGGGGGGCAGTCAGCGATCCATGGGGGGCGGGGGAAATCGCACAGGGCATAGTCAAAGGTAGAATATTTTTATAGATTAGCTAGATTGAAATACTGATGGTATTTTATGCGTTGTTTTTATTGTGTGAATAGTTTTGCGATGGATATACAAATTCTTTTCTTGGATATACAAAATGCTTTATAAAATTGTTTTTTATTGTTATTTCAAAGTTGTGGTCACTTATAACTGTACTACAGACATTGATGCAGTATTTGAGCTGTTTTGTATATCATTTATTATCAGTACTTATTGTATATATATGGTAATCTTAAATGTTAAATTGTTGTTTAGTTATTCTTAATGTATTTAATTTTTGTATTGTGATAGAGGTGGGAGGGGGGGAAGTACTCGCCACACCCCACGCCCCACCCCTACCTACAAGTACAATGAGTGGATGGATCAGAAGAGAAAACATATAAAGTACACACCGAGGGAGGGACGGAAGGAGGGCAGTGATGACGAAAAAGGTCTGCTGTTAATCCGATTTGACTTAATTCATCTTTGTGAATTTTTGTTAAAAGTTGTGGTCAGTTATGGTCTAGTTATAGTATAGCTATAGTTTGAAGGCAATTTGGTTCCTTTCTTGAGCTGATTATGCATTATTTCTTGTCATTAATTATAATTATAATGTACATGGTGATATTAAATGTTAAATTTATAATTTTTTTAATGTCGTTTATTTAAAAGTTATGAAAATACTAAATATTACGTCTTTAGAAGTAACTTTATTTGCTGTTTTGCGTCAATTTATCACTTTACATCTTAAATATTAAACTTTATTATAATCTATTTTATAATGACCATATTCCACTACTGCTAATATAATTATTATATTTCTAATTTTAACTTTTTTATTGTATTAATAATTTTAACTTTTATTCCATAGATGGCGTACTATTGGATGACGAATACGCCGACGCTGAGAAGCGTTTAGATCGTCAGTGGTACAGTTTAGACGATGGTTACGATGACACCAACAACCCATTCGGTGATGCGTCAGACGAATACACGCGTCGCAAAGAACAGGAACTAGAGCAGAAGAAAAAGAAGAAGATGTCAGAAAGACAGAGACAGATTCATAAAGTTTGTCAAATTTTGAAAATAAAGCTATATTCATCAAATGTATAAAACACAGTTTAGTGTGTTTTTATTTAACGTTTGAAATTAATTTAGTTTGCTTTATGTGTTTAACATTTGGAATTATTTGATTGGGTTTTAGGACAATGAAATGTGGGAAGTGAATCGTATGTTGCGCAGCGGGGCAGTGCAGCGTATCGGAGAGTTAGACGACGATTTCTCAGAAGAAAACGAAGCAAAAGTTCATATTTTGGTTCATAATATCGCGCCACCTTTTCTTGACGGACGGATTGTGTTTACGAAACAACCGGAGCCTGTGGTGCCTGTCAAGGTTAGCTGTGTTTTATATCTAAGTAGAAGTTATGCTACTAAACTTTGTTCATAGTTAAAATTAACAGTTTTAATGAGCAGAATATAGGGAAATAACAGTTATAATACACTGAATATTGGTTTGATAATATTGCATGTTATTGAAGCTTTGTGGCAACGTAGTTAGATCGTTGTACTTAAAAAGTGAAAATGATCTTAGGTTTGAGTTTGTATGGCTCATAAAATGTCGCTGATTTGCTGCATCCTTTAGGAAGATTTTTAATACAATAACTACTAATTCAACAGCAATTATGGTATTGCATCATAAGTGCTGTTGTGGTGCATCAGTTGACAAGTTTGGTCACCATAATTTGACCTGCAAACGCAGTGCTGGTCGTCATCTGCATCACAATTTCCTCAACGATGTCATACTGCGTGCACTTCAGAGCGCCAATGTAGCGGCACTACGGGAGCGGCCACCAGGGTTGATGCGTTCAGACTCTAAGCGACCAGATGGTGCCACGCTAGTATCATGGTCGAAGGGCAGATGCCTTCTTTGGGATGCCACATGCCCGGACACGTTAGCGCCTTCATACGTGAAGAGGTTG
>JAQIXG010004281.1:0-13169 GCA_034700105.1 Oconnorella tubifera
TATTATATTGAATATATTATATTGAATATATTATATTGAATATATTATATTGAATGTATATATATTGAATAAATATATTAAATATATATATTAAATATATATTGAATATGCAGAGTATCAAGAAGCCTTTATTGCTGATCTTATTTTTTATTTACTATTTAAATGTTAATGTAACAAAAACAGAATCATATGATTGATCCCCACTCAATAAATATGTTAACTTATAAATCCACTAATGTGTTGTTTAATCAGGATTGTTACAAATCTTAATTCATTAGTTAATGATTTATTACTGAGTAAATATTATTCGATTGATTTAATTACTTCAGTACTTAATAAATTATTCCTGATGAATTGATTTATTTAATTTTTTTAAATTTAGGTAATTCAGTTAACATTATCAGGGGGCACGATAAACCCTTTGACCCGGGCCTCCTCTCTAAATATAATGGACCGGTTCTTTCTGGGGGGCCCCCTCACACTGCGGGGTTTTAATCTAAAAGGCGTGGGGCCGCATGAAGACGGTGGGTTTTTTATTTAATTTTAATTGTAGCATTTAAAGTTTTTTGTACTTAATTGGTTTTAAATAATAATTTAAGTTTTTTGTACTTTATCAGTTTAAAACAAACTTGTATTTCAATTATAAAAAGGCTTTTAAATTTGTTTATTTTCTAAAGGCTTTAATGAAAATTTTAAATGAATTTTATATTGAATTTTATATAAATTAGATCAAAGAAAATCTAGTCAGTAGTATTATATTTATAAAATAGTTGGTGTATTATTTATAAAAATGAGTAGTATTGTATTTAATTGTATTAAATTCTGTTAATTTACAAGAAATAAACAAAAATATAATTCTTATATTTGTGTTCCCTTATAGGCTGTGCCCTGGGTGCGGATGTGTTTTGGTTAGCGGGCCTTCATCTCTACACTCCCCTCCCGTTTAGACCAGGCAAGGGAGGGTTTGGGGATTATTTCCGTACACATTTCTTTGCCAATGCCGGCAATTTAACGTCACTTGATCGAAGTCAGTTTTAGTTTTTCTTAAAGTTAAAATTGTTCTTTTAATAAGAATTTTAAATGCAGTGTAAAGTAGATTTTAAGTTTTTACTACTTGGACTCACTGATTGATTGTTAAAGTTTTTGATTGATTGATTAATTGGATTATTTATTTGATGAGCGGTTGTTTGATTAATTTGTTTAACTGATTAATTAATCAGTTCATCAATCTGTTAATTAAATCATTAATTAATTGATGTATTTTTTTATAAATGTACTAAGTTATTGAACAATTAACTGGTGATTTCACTTGTCAGTGGTTTCATTAATAAAATTCTTAAAGGTATAATATGTAATCATATATCAATTAATTAGTCAATTAATTAATTAATTAATTGATGTGCTTATATAAAGCGGCACCTTGGAGATCTAATGCAGCCGCTTTAGCCGACACAATGCGGCTGAGTTACGGCGCAGGCATTGTTCTGCGTTTAGGTAACATAGCCAGACTGGAAGTTAACTACTGCGTCCCAGTTAAATCTCAAACAGGAGACAGGTAGTTAATCTTTAACTCAACGTTTAACTACGTTTTGTTCCATAATTTGTGAGTTTTTAACCAGTTAAGTTTATTGATGTATTGGACAAATTCTTGATAATGAAACTTATACTGAGCATTTTATCTGAGTATAAATGAAATAGCTCTTATTTAAAGTATTTTAAAGCATGATATCATTTCTGGGATATTGTTCAGTTTAATTGAAATGCTGATCTATTACTGCAGTCAGATTAGATTGCTGCTAGCAGATTTCTCAATAAAGAGAAACATGTACGCAAGATCTATCTAAGAAATGTCTATGACAGATCTCAGTAAAGATATGCTCTAAGCTCTGCCAGTTTTTGCGGCTTTTATTATTTATTTATTATCTTATTTTAGATAATTATCTATTCGTAAAATTACAGAAGTAAGTTGATATAAAAATATTTTGTATTTCTCTTCAGTTAATTTACTTTGTCAAACAAAGTTATCTCTGTTTCTATTTAATGTCATTATAACGACGTTATATTTCAGTTAATTTTTTTTCAGCATTTGTCCAGGGATACAGCTTGGAGTGGGCGTTTCCTTTTCTTGATTGACAGTTAAACCGGAGCTTAAATTGAGAATGGGTGTGGCTTAAATTAAGATTAATGTATCAATAGATGAAGTTTGAATTAACTGATGCTGTATAATGAATGCTGTATAATGTATGCGGTATAATGTATGAGGGATAATGTATGCGCTTTGTTGTTGAGTAATTATTCATATTCCTCTCTTAAATGTCGTATTAATTCTCAAAGTTTTGATAAATCATAGAACAGTAGGGCCAATTGTGGGTGGAGTCTGTAAATCAATGGATTAACTGTTATACGATTGGAATACAGATAGCTTTATGTTACTGCCTATTAAAATGTAGTTTTTGTATAGTTATGTACAAAATAGTTATATATAGAATATGTTTCTGATCTAGGAATCTGTCTGTAAGTAGTTTATGATATCATTTACTGTTTATTAAATAACAGGATTATGAGTGTAATTATGAAAAGTATGGATTACTAAGCTTTTTTACTTTAAAACTGAAGTTCATGTTTTGAAATGTATTGAATCTTTTATTCTTAGTTAAAATTATTTTTAGAATAATAGGCCTACGTGTCATAAGGTTAAATTTTTATTCAGTTGTAGTGTGGTTTATTAGTTAAACTCAATGTGTTAACTTATCACTCTCAAATCTGTAAATAAAAATTTATATAATTTATGTAATTTCTTAACTCCGTATTTTACTTTATTTATCTATCGTTTAGCTGGCATATAAGTTGCATATAAAACGTAAAGCAGCCATACAGCTTGCATAAAACTGTCATATAATTTGCAAATATAACGAGTACATAACAGGCATGTAATAGCTTGCATATAACTTGCAAAATATAGCAGGCATATAGCGGGCATATAACTTCCAAATAGCTTGGAGAGATACTCAATAATCGTGAATTGATGCATGATGCCCAATGTTTCCACTTTGACGATTCCCTTGTCTTCTTATCTACTGAGCCAGTGAGCCAACTACTAAGCCAGTCAGCCAATTACTGAGCCAACTAGTCAGCCAGTAAGCCAACTAAAGCGAGCGAGTCAGAATATAACGCCTCGATGAATAAGCTGACTGATAGTTTATCGTACTCCTCTGGGATTATATCTGTGAGACATAAAATCGATGACTGCATGATACACAGACATGCATTGATGCTATCTTGATCGACTATTGCGACTGATTTGATCTGAAGGCAGCTGTTGCTCGTAGCTGCTGGGATGAGGATAGATGTTGTTTTCTGGAGAAAATGGGATAAAAACTAACTTTACTTGACATTTCTTTTTGTTTTGCAAGAGATTTAGAATTATTTTTCGTCTTAAGTCGACTACTAGTTAAGTTTTGCTGGTAAATTGCATTATTGTCACTTTTAATGTAATCGTTTACTGACGGTATGTTATAGACGACTTTTTGACTGTTTAACTGTTATAACTAGTTTTATAAAACAAATAAACAGTAAAGATAGCACTGTGACTTTACAGCATATGTCATCATAAGTTATTAGATAATAATTATTAAGGATTCATTCCATCGCTAACAGTGGATTATATTTGAAATAACTAGTGCGTGCTGAAATATATGAATCTAAGCTAATGAAAAATACCCCTAGAGCTAATTATCTTTTGTCATTGTGACAATGTTCGATGATCTCATGACCAGTCATTCTTCTCTGCATATCCAGTCATCTTGGCAATCAATCTGTTTCCTTATCTTCCGCCTCTCCCTTCCCCTCCTCAGCCTGCCATCAGTCTACCCATCTACCCAACCCAACTCTCGCCAGAGTTGCCAAGAACAGCCTCTGGACGTGAGAGAAGAACAAGCTGACGTCATCTTTACTGGGACAATCAAACACATCGAGCAAGATCCCATAAGCGAAGATACCGGAGGCTCATCATTACAACTCGCTCAGGTTGAAATTAAACGAATCCTAAAAGGTTCTGACATTTTAAATAAACTTCCTGAAGTTTATTCTACTGGTAACTTTGTCTCGATTAGACGAAGATTGGTGAATGTTAGTGGGTTTGGTAGAAAGGATATATGCAACAGTGTGGCGAGCTTGCATGATACTTGTATTTTGTTCACTAAATGGGATAACGTTCATCGTAAGCTGGTTCTGTCGTCATCATTACAGAGATTGACTCTGGATAATATCGCTATTACTGAAGCTGCAGTATATGGTAAGTCTTTATATTTTCAATTTTGAATAATAACTTAATTTATATAATTAAGTAAATTAAAGGTATTAAATACAAGTAACATAATGTACTAAGTATACCATCGGATGCTGACAGAAAATAAAAGCTAGATCCCCGATGTGTAGGCCAATAATACTGTCGGATTGTAGAAAAATAATAGCATTTAATTAAACTCCTGGATAATTATTAGAATGTAAGTTTTGTATTGAAAACTGTAATTGAGATTTACAAGTTTAGTTAATAAATGTTGTGAAAACCGTGAGAGTTTTCAAAGTGAAGAATAAGCTACATTGAATAATATTGATACATATAGGCCTAAGTGTAAGCATTAATTCAATGAAGATACTGTACATGTATATTCAATTATTCATACAACGTTTTGAAACATTTTTTAATGATAAAACACAACAAAAAACAATAGGTTATCGAGCATATATCTACGAAAAAGAAAAAACCGAATGAAACGAGAATCTAAAACTAAACACGAATGACAGAATTAACAAAAGTTAATCACAGTCTATAACATAAAACAAAATAGTTTGTTTACAGAACACTGCTCATTGTTTACACATTACAGAATCTCGATGCACTAGAACTCAAATATAAACAATTTCTGCATCAGAGACTCGAGCCCTTATAGCTAAACTCTATTATCTAGAGATCCTTTCATTCAAAGTATTCAGTCTATTAACTTTCTTCATTTTACAGGATCAACTCGAGCTCTTAGTTATCATTTCACAATTTTCAATAATAACTTCTATAAATATCTCGCATCAATATGTAGTTTGTATTGGAAATCGATGCAACGTTAAACCCTCGCGTCTCGTCTCTGAGTCGTTGCGGAAGATTTATTGCAGAAATGATATTATTTTCAAACGCATTGTTTTTATCTCTTGAGCGTCCGTCGCAGATATTTAGATGAAACTGTCTGATTTAAAACCACATAATAATAATATTATTAAATAGATTAGTAATATTATTGTAGCAACTTGATATGTTTTACTCTTCATACTCTTGCGCCTATGTATGATTTCAGATAAAGAATGGATGCCTATAACAAATAGCAGCAAATTTGGTAAGTAACAAAATCAAATTAGAAAGTAAATTATAGACTAAAACTAATTAGAAAACAAATGACTGACTGAACAAAAACTAATTAGAAAAAGTCAATTATAGAACGATCTAATGCCCCCTCTCCCTTCTCCCATCGAATATTAAATATTTTCTACTTTCATTAAGATTATGCATTATGCATTGAAGCGATGACTTTATTGATCCAGTTGATTGAGCGTTCACATTTTTAAATTTACTTCCGGTGGAGTCGTCTATCACAGAGTATCCCCGACTAACCACCCCCCCCCCCGAATCTGTGATATTTGTATCACAGATATAAATATCACAGACGCAAATATCACTTTCTTGCCATTATATGAGAGAAGTTGGGAGGGTGAGGGGAGCAATTTTAAACTATTAGATGTTTGTAAATTTAGTGCAAAGTCGATAATTTTACTGCCTAGAATTTTGTAGAAATTATAAAATTAGGAAATAAGATATGATATGTAAGTACGAATTTGCTATTTAGCTTAACAGATTTTTAAATTAAAGATTTGCAATAAAAAGATAACTTTGATAACAGGATCGCAATTGATTAAATTTGATAAGTATTGAGACAACATAGGCCTAATATAAAAAAACTATTTTTTTCAGATGTTTGTAAAAAGTCTTTCTGCCCATTCGGTGCGACCTGCATTTATTATCCTTCTACAAATAGCGTACAATGTCTGTGTACACTCAACTGTACAGGCGAGGTGTACGCGCCTGTTTGTGGCTCTGATGACGTCACGTATACGTCAGAGTGTAAGCTGCGCCTAGCTCGCTGTGTGCAACAACAGCGCCTGCGCGTTATCAGCCGCCTGCCCTGCGGTGCGTTAAGCTAGTTAGAGATTAGTAATAGCATATTGTACTTAGTTAATGATAATTAGTTATCTTAGCAATAATAACTAGCCTAACAGGTATCTGAAATAAATATAAATAAATTATCATTTATTTTTTAACTTGTTAATTAAATAAAACTATTCTGCAACAACATAACATTTACTGTATAATCTCAACTTAAATAGCCTAGTTAAGTCTAATGCGCCTATAGCATTTGGTGAATAAAAACATATTCATTTTGAAAATTGAAAATGAACATTTAAAATTTATTCAGAGCTTAGGTCGACTAATAATCTCAATATTTAGGTCGATAATGTAATAATAATTTAAATATTGAGCATCCTTAGCTCATAATTGCAGGAGGCAATTCAACTCCTTTATTCATTGAAACTCATTCTCTAAATCCTTGGTCCACTTCCTTTTCCGGTCTCTTTCTCTGTACTCTGCAAATATTTCATATAACCTTCTATGAGTTCACGCGGTGCTTACTAAATCATGAGAAATTGCATGATAGGGGGGCTGGGATGGTGGGAGGGGGAGGGTCTAACCCTAAATTAATAAATCTATAAATATGTTTTATAGCCTAACAGTCGATCAATTTTTAAAAATCATAATTTCATTTACATCCTTATTAACTTAGTCTTTGCTAAGTCTTTGTATATTTGATGAAGAAGGGAGGTTGTTAACTTATTGTCTGAGCCCCATTAGAGTCTCCATTAGAAATAGGGGGGGGGGTGAAAGGGGCGCTCAATGGGCCGCTGGAGCCCTACTCTGCCAAGTGACAATTTAAACTTAGAAATTACTTTCTGTAGAGAATAATTATTAGGCTTATTTTACAGTAAGGTCTAATTTTTAATTTTAACTGGACAACAAAATCATTGACTGGGTGGCTGCCCCCAAATCTTATATTCTTCTTACTGCCCCCAGACGTACGCGATCCTTGTGTGGACAAGAAATGTAAATATGGCGCCGAATGTGTCCCTGCCCTGGACGGCCTGTCAGCGCGCTGCGTGTGTACACAAAAGTGTCCGCAGGAAGAACATTTGAGTGATGCTGACGTCATCTGTGGGTCGGATGACGTAGATTATATTAGTGAGTGTCATTTGGTGAAGGCTGGATGCCTGGCAGGGAAAGATATCAAAGTTAAATCGACTGGAAAATGTGGTAATGGGATTTATAATTTTGTTAATGGAATTTATGATTTCGTGTTAGTAAACATTGCAATTATGATTAAGTGAAAATGTTTGCTAACAATTCATTTATGATAAATATTACCGCATTAGATTCTGTAAACGCTGCATCATTAAGTTAAAATGAACTGTTATGTTCTGTGCTGATGATTTGGAAACAAATTTGAAACACAATACTAGTCATTGTTTCTGTTAATTAATGATTGATTATAATAAATGATGATTAATTTTTTTAATATATTTGCTCTGGAGCTTTACAACAGAATCTTAAATCTAACAATTCTCATGATTTTTAATAATAATCACAGAGAAAAAAAATTATAAAAAAATTGATTTTAAATATTAACTTTTTATTTGTTTACAGTTAAAAGTGCATGCGTGGACTGCAAATACGGTGCAAAGTGTGATGCGCACGGTGCATGCGGATGTCCCGCATTGTGTCCGCATGCGTTCAGTCCTGTATGCGCTAACAATTCAGTGTCGTATCAAAATGAATGCGCAATGCTAAGTGCTGCATGTCATCAGAATGAGATGCTGCACGTTATGCATGAAGGAGACTGCGAAGCACAGGCTAGCTCACCGGGTAACTGGGTTAATATATGTATTTAGGTCAATGCATGTATTTAGGTCAATGTTTTTTACGTTGTTTTCATGTACCGGTTAGAAAAGACTTATCGCATTAAGATTGTATTCATTTGTTGATCCTGTGTTATTTATCAATATGATTTTAAATCAATGCAGTGTCGTAAATCAATGCAGTGTTTTAAATCAATGCACCTATGATATTTCATGTGTTTTCATTGATTTGTGACGATAATCATTATATGATTCATTATTGTTCATCCTTTGGACATTCTAGATTCATGTGATGAGTCGATGTGTCAGTTTGGTGGTATATGTCGCAAGGATAAAGATGGATTTCATAATTGTGAATGTAATTTTAACTGCGACACTACCAGGTCTTATTTCATTTAACAATAATTTGTTTACACATTTATTTCTATTAAATGTTATTAGCGTTTGTTTCTATTATAATATCTGGATCGTACATTAATCTATAAGTTTTTTTCATGCTAGACTGCAAATAAGTATATTGCAGAGTATATTTGTTTTCAAGTGTTTATTGTTGATTTTTTAATGTGGAAAAATAATTTGCTATTAGAATAATATTCGTATTCTTCCCTAAAATCATTTTGTTACGCTCCCTTTCCCATCTTACATATTTTTCCCCTCCCCCTCCACCCCGTCAAAATATTTTGTTTAAATAATTTTATTCAGAGTTTAGATATATTAAGTATATATTTTTTCTAGTTCAACAATCTGTGGGTCTGATGGAGTGATTTATCTGAATCTGTGTCATCTTAATGAGGCGTCCTGTCACATGCAAGCTTTCATTGCTGCTCAACCAATCAGTCATTGCGAACGTGAGCACGTTTAGTTATCTCACATATGATTGGATTATCTATAAGCGTGTTTGTTTATCTTACACATGATTGGATGATTACTTATCTTTAATAGGATTAGATGATTCATGAGCATATTGTTTAATTATTCAAGTTGATCATAATTCTATTAATGATAAGCATGCTTTGGTAAAGATATATAGAAGTAGATATATATTAAAGATATCTTATGGCAAAGAAAGTTATGGTAAAGTTGGCTTATTTTTGCACTGGCGTTGTTTGATGAAAATCTCTCACACTAATTGTATTTAAAATTAGTTTGAGATTCTTTTAAAAATAACACCTTTTATTTAGGTTTGAATCCCCCTATAAGTAGCGAATGTCACTGCAGCCTACTGGGCTCTCTGAGCATCTACTGCGACCCTGACACTAGGCAGTGCCCCTGTAGGGAGGCGGTCGGGGGCCTACGATGTGACAGGTGTGAACCCAACTACTGGGGGCTCCCTCAGATAGCCCAAGGTCGCCCGGGGTGCATTCGTCAGTATAATACATTCAATTTGTTTTCATTTATTTTGCTTAAATGTTCAAACTTAATTTTTTTACTTACATAATGATGTTTAACATGACTTTAGTCTGCATGCTAGTTGTATATATTTAAATGGAATTATTTTTGTTAGTACTCAGTTAATGGTTTTAGTGATATCAGTGATATTTTTTGGGATAATTTCTTTTCTTATTTTATAAAACTTTAATTGCAGCTTGTGAGTGTAATGTTATGGGTTCGATTCGTGAGGATTGTGAACAGATGACCGGCAGCTGTGTATGCAAGGAAGAGTGGACTGGACATAAGTGTGAAACAAGTATTAATGGTCATCGAAGTCAAATTATTTGCTAATTTGTTTGTTTTTATTGGATTTGTTTGTGCTATGTTTTATGGAAAAGAAAATAGTTTCAAGTAAACATTTTAGGATTTTACAATAAAAGATGAAATTATAATATTGATAAAAATCGAAGTATTACTGATATTTACAGTATATAGGCTTATTCTTTTTATCCATGATCCATCACAATAGCTGTGGATCACCCAATTATTCAGCAAATATATTAAAATATTTTTACTTTATACAGGCTTGCAGATAACTACAGGTAGAGATAAAATCTTGAGTGAAATCAATCAATCAGCAATCAATCAATTACAGGAGCTGTCGAGATCAATGAAAGATCAGCATAGAATAAACGGTAATTTTTTACATAGGTGAACTGTATGCATTTAAGATATAAACTTAACATTTGTTTAAACGGCAAAAGATGATGTTTTCTAGACGTGGACTGTCAAAACTGCCCCGACAAAGTTATCAGGACTGTTAATTTTTATGGTTGCAGTTTGAGTTAGGTTACGGGTTAGGGTTTGAGTTATGGTAAGTGCTAGGGTTAGAGTAAAGTTCAGGATTTATTGGAGTTAGGGTTATGAATTAACGGGGTCATTTTGTCGGGTTAATGTATTTTGGTAGTATTTTTTCGGACTACCATTTTAATTAATATCTTTGTCAGAGCTGCCATAAATATAATAACTAATAAAAATATTTCTATTTTTAGAATGGAACATTCCGTCATTTTCCGGCCATTCATATTTACAATTAAAACAGCTCCATCATGGAAACAGAGATGTTTCCATAGAGATGGACTTCATGGCTCACGAGTCTGACGGAATACTACTATACACCGGGCAGCTTACCAATGGGAAGGGAGATTTTTTGGCTCTTACCTTAAGTGATGGTTATTTGACTTTTAGGTGAATTAGAATTAACATTTTTGGCCTAATTAATAATTTATAATTCTGAGTGTTGATAGAGTTAGTTCACTAGAGAGTGAATTTTTATATTCTTCATTAATTTATTGTCTTATTTTTATTATTTGCTTACAATTATTGAATTAAAAATGAAATGGATTCAAAATCAGTAATAACACCGACGTTAAAAATTAGTGAAAGTTTGACTTTTGAGAAATTATATCTAGTGTTGATTTCGGAACAAATATGAATTTGTCCATCTAGCGATTAAACGAGTAATTAATCGTTATTATAGCTACGACTTGGGTAGTGGTGCAGTGTCTATACAAAGTAAAGAACCAATCACATTCGACAGATGGCATCACGTGACGGCCAGACGCTACGGCGCCGAGGGGTTCCTTCAATTAGATGACTTACAAGAGACAACTGGAGTCAGTCCTGGAAATCGTTTTTCCCTCAACATTGGCTTACCTCTGTATATAGGATATATTCCAATTATAAATGAAGAGTAAGAGAATTGATTTTGCATTTGAATCTTTACCAAGACATATAGATACAATCTGATAAATCGATCTAGACAATTTAATTAATAATCTTTACTATAATAGATGCAAACTTGAGCAATACACCTAGCTCTAACCCTAATTATAAGAATTAATGGGGTGGGTTTATTCTAACCATAATAATAAGATGGGTTTATAAGGGTTGTTTTGAAAGGTTACTAGTATAGAAATATAAATTAAAGTTTTGTAATTCTTATTATTATAGTAAATTTTGGTGCATAGTATTCAGACACGACAGTTCAATTCCTTTAATTGATTTCATTCACTTGTTGCACCCTTTAGTAAGACACTTACATTTAGAGCTGCGTCGAGACATCTTTTATATAATACGATAATCCAGACATAACTTGTTGCACACTTTAATAAGGCTCTTAAATTGTCAGCCACATCACACAATTTCATGTAATGCTTTAATCCATGAATTAAATATAAATAAATATTAAATTGGTTGAATATTTTTCCTGCCAGAATGGTGACTAATATAGGAGTGGATGTAGGCTTTGACGGCTGCATTAAGTCACTAAGGATTGTAAGCTTTGAACGCAACAAAGAATACGATCTATCAACAGCCACCATGAGTGACATTGAGGCATACAGTAACGTCGCAGAGTGTACATTAGATTAATGATTCGTCTTTGAAATTAGTTTAATAAATCGAGCGATATTAGAGTATCTTAGTCATTTTAGTACTTGTACATTTATCATCTGTATATATACTAAAATTGCGCATCACTTTCAATTATTTTGATTTGTTTAGTTTCTTTTTTAATCTGAACTCGAATATTTGTCAAAAATGATGTCCGTAGAACAGTCATAGAACAAGTCCCCCATCAGTTAAGTATCTTGAATAAAGGGTGAAGCAAATATTTTTGTAAGTTTTCTGAGTGCTGATAGGATTCGAACTGAGAACATTTGATTTTAATTTCATGAAGTATATGATACAGTATTGTACAGTATATGATATTGAATTGTGTTTGTAGCAAAGTTTATTAGTTGATTGTAATTTAAATATTTCATGCTAATTAATTCTCTATACGTAAAATATTCAATTGTAAAAGACTTCTAGTTTAAAGTAAGTCCAAATAACTACAACATCAAAGAATGTTATTAGCTGATATCTAATGTTATTTGTGACTGTCAGACACAACTGGGCATTTCATTTATACGACATTGTATTAGGATTAGTATTAAAGAGTCAGTATTAAAAATATCTTGTAGTGATATATTGCAATCATATTGTAAATATTGTCATATTATGATATTTTGAAGTCTTAATTAGTTAATCAAAACTACATCACATCAGTTCAAAGATTGATCATCATTTTCGACATCATCATCATCATTATATCATCATCTTTATCATCATAAAGTGTTTACATTACACACTATGCAGTTCAATTGCTCCACTTATTTTCATTATAAAATCAGCTTCAAAAAAATTATACAGAACCCCGACAATACGATCCCGAATACATTAACCCGACAAAACAGCCCCATTAATTCATTCAATAACCCTAATCCAAACAAACCCTAAACTGAACCGTAACCCTAGCACTAACCCTAACTTTGATCTCAACCCTAACCCTAAGAATTATTACAAAGGGTTAATTTGTCAGGACCATTTTTCCAGTTCAAGAAATTATATACATGTATATACATTTAGTCAACGTGGCATTTATTTGCCGCTAAAGTTAGCCATAGGATCATCGTATCTGACGCGCTTCATTTGAAACGCTTCGATGTCGGTCTCTGACGGACCCTTCCCGTCATACATCACGTTATACGGGCGCTTTCTCTCATCTAGCGACATCGTAGCTTCAACCTAGCGCAACAGCAAATCACGTCATAACATTATTAATGACGTAAAAAATGTTCAAAACACGTTATAACTTTCTTGAAATACATATAAAACACCATCAAAATGTTTAATAATTTTTTTTTTTTTTTTTTTTTTTTTTTTAAATAAATAAAGATAAG
>JAQIXG010004282.1:0-13168 GCA_034700105.1 Oconnorella tubifera
AGCAGGTATATATTTATTTATATATATATATATATATATACAGTATATACAGCAGGTATATATTTATTTATCTGTTGGTATATTTAGTTATATTTGTGTAATTCTTCCTCAAATTATTATGTTATGTTTTTTCTTTGCGCTATGGTTTTCATTTGAAAAAAATGTTGGCTTACTGTATATTTTTGGTAGCTAGTGCTGACTGATAGTTAACTTTCATTCTTTTGAAGGGAATTACAGGACATATACATATATCATTATTATTGTTAGTGTTTTTGATTTTTTTTATATAAAAAATGCTGAAAGTTATTATTGTTTTTTGAATTATTTATTTTATGTTTGTTTTATACATATAAGTAAGAAATAACTGAAAAACACAAAACAGAAATTACACTTATTTATAATTACTTTTATTATTGTAGTATATTTTGGTGATTTTATTACAGGTTCTAAATGGAAAGCGATGAGTAATGGTGAGAAGCAGCCGTACTACGAAGAGCAATCAAGACTGAGTAAACTACACATGGAAACGCATCCTGATTACCGATATAGGCACGCTTTATTTTATATAAATTCTTTAATCCATCAAACAAATGGCAGTTTTAATTCAAATAACATTAAAATGAATATGAAATCAAATAACGTTTATTCTTATTAACAATTAACATTATTATTATTAATGTAGATTCAATGAAATGTTTATAGTTACAAATTTTATGCAATGTTTACAGATACAAAATTCAATACAATATCAAGTCATAATGGAAATTATGTTGTATATTGTAATGGCTTGAAAATAAACTTCAAATAGAAAAACTACTAAACTACTAAAATATAAACTACTGCTTCATATTGGCCAAGTGTTTTATCGGATTAATCTAATTGTACTGTCTGTGTGTAACTTATTCGACTGCCCTCTGCGCACACACCCTTGTGTTGATTGCATACACTATTATTTTAATTATACTCTACAATATCAATTTTCCATTAAAGCTGAATGTAATATATATAAATCTATTTATGATTCATATAAATAACAAGTTTGACAACTGATAGTTTGACCACTGATTTCTGTGCTCATTTTATTTCTATTTTTAAGGTGAGATAATTACGAGTTTGGCTTGTGTTGGTGTTGCGGCATAGCATATTATATATTTAAATTTTAATACTGGTATTTTTCAGTGAATAAAGTTTACATGTTTAATTTTAAATATTCTATTTTATCTTGTTAAAAATAAAATTGATTTTCAACAAAATTTGAAATTCAAATTTTTGTCTTTTAAAATTTGAAAAACAAAAATTGAGATTCAAATGTTTTATTTTTGCTAATTCCGAAATATTATATTGTGACTTGTAATAATCTCAATATTATATTTTCACTAATATTTCAGGCCGAGACCGAAGCGAACTTGCATCATTGACGGTAAAAAGTTGCGCGTGTCTGAATACAAGCAACTGATGAAAGCTCGCAGACAAGATGTACGTCATCTCTGGTATAACGGCTCTAATGGTGACACATCAGGCGGATATGCAAGCAACGGTATTTATTGCAACTATTTATATATTTTATCGTAGCTAAGCGGTTATAGAGTGGGATTTTAAACTGATGGGTCCAGGGTTCGAGTCCAAGTGGAGGATTTGTTTTTTTAGAAGATTATTTCATTAATTTTTTCTGCGGGTTTTAGTAAAGTAGTAAATTTGATTAAGTTAAGTCTGACACTTGGTTTTATAAATGCAATACTGACTTTAAACTGGAATTTCTGAAATATTTAGATTTGTCTTTCATGTTGGTAAAATGATTATAGTCACCGATATTAAACTTGTAACATTTTGTGTGATTAGTCTATTTTAGAAGAAATATGCTAAATAACAATAGAGAAATGATAACTATGTTTAATAAATTTATTTCTTAATAGACATGCGACATTTATTGTAACCAATAGTTATTAAAAACACTAAATTCAGATTTCTTGACTTTTTCAGTCACTTTTCCAATAAAGTTTCACTCTTACAATTACTCTCTTCATTTTCAATCTAAACTTATTCTCATTAAATCACACAAATATTCTCAATTAAATTACATATCTTGTCCAGGCAGCAGTGAACATCCCTATATGGATCAAGCATTATCAAAACCAAGCAATTCAATCCATCCATTAGACCCTGCATCCTATATGCCAAGCATTGACTCGATGGTGACTGGCGCACGCTTGCATGGTCATCAAGTTGACAGAGATCTAAATGAATCACCCAGACATCAGTCTGTCTTGTCACCCACAAGTTCAGAATCTACCAACAGCGAAGAGCCAATGGATTACATCAATTCATGTTACCATACACCTGATTCAAGGCGAAACAGCGTGGATCGAGAAGTTATCGTTTCGTAATAATTCTTGAATCTTATTGGTTTACAGAGATTGTCTAAAAGAGTGAGTGGCTGGAATATTCGGCGACTTGCTGCACCTTTTATTTAAAAAACACCTTTATTATAGTGTAGATAAGTTATTCACTGATCCAGAAATTTTCAAAAAAAATTTTTATCAACTTGTATAAAAGCGAACTTTAGTTATTGGATTTTATGAAATTTCTTTCGGATTTTTTTCCGTTTCGCAAAATAAGAATTGATGGTTAAACCGAATTGTTGTACTTTGATTGCTTGTCGTGAAAGTGTATGTTTCTGTTGATAATTTATCAGCATTTTGGAAAATTTATGTAAAATATACGTTTATGAAATCAAATTTGCGTATAATTTAGTGTATACTAATGCGTGGTATATTCGAAGTACAGTGTATAATACGATTTTTTGACCTTTAATGGTAATTTTAATTTTTAATACTCATATGAATATAAAGTAAAGTCATTTGTATATGTATTACAAATGTTTGAATAATTAGTATTATCTCAATGCGTGCAATATTTGATAACAGTTTTGTATTTTGTAGCGTGTTTAATTAAGATAAATCTGTTTAGTGTATGCAATTTGTTGATATTTAGAGAAAACGATTCTATTAAGATGCATTAAAATGTTTGTGTTTGTTTAGTTTTGTCAGTATTCATTATATTAAATAGTCTGTGTTAAACATATTATAACATATTATTACTAAAGTAATTTACAACTTCTGTTAATAAAAAAATTCTATTTCAAATAAACTACAGTTAGTAACATATTGCTAAAGTAATTTACAACTTTTGTTAATAAAACATTATTATAAAACGCAGCGATACATTCGACTTTATCCGATCTTGAAAATTATTACATCAATTTTTGGATATGTACTTTATTAAAAATAACATTGCTCTACTTTTCAGCCTATATTTTTTATTCAAAAAATATTTGAATGCTGTCTGGCTACACTTTATTTTAAAAGTAATATGTAATACTATGCATAATTCTACATTAATAATATTCTAATCATCTAATTCAGTAATCTATATTTTACTATTATCTTAAAATAACAAAATACAACGGCTATTAAGCGCTAGTAAATATAATCAGTGAAATAAATAAAGATCTAAATTAGTTTATACAGTGAAAGCTACAGACAATTACATAGCATAGAGAAATGATATTATTACAATGCAAATATCTTGTGAAAGAATGCGCCAATATCAGTCTCTTTATAACAAAATTCAGGTCAAAAACATACATTGCTCGACAATTATATATTAATGTAAGCATTTTATTTCTCAAATAAAGTTTATCTTCTATATCAGCATTTCTGTATGTTCTAGATTACATTTACAGATTAATTTGTTAATTTGTTAATGAGATGATTGTTTATTGTGCAAAATAATCTTTTGATTTTTTAAATCTTTTGTCAAAACTCTGTAGTAATAAAAATTGACTTTTGAAAATAACCGATCAACTTTTTAAACTACCAAATTTGTCTAAAACCATAATGACCATAATAATACCCTATTGATAATAACTTATATATGCCTTTATTTCACTATGAACACATCAAAAGGTAACCAAACAAACTAAAACACTAAACTACATCAGCACTACAGTTTTTAATCGATAAAAAGATAACAATCGGCGTAACTAGTTGAATTAAAAAGTTGTTTTTATTATTCGCTGTAGAGGAGTTGATAGAGAATCGATCTGGTCTCGTTGCATCAGCTTTGCGCTGCATAGAAGGCGACCCGTTGTCGTGAAACTGAACTCGCTGTAACTGGGCAACTTTTAGTATGGACAATTCTGCATCTCTGTTGATCAGGGAATCTTTTGTATTGATTTGGTAGGCGAGAGATTTTGATGATTCTTCGCAATTCTTAGTGAACAAAAACTTAATATTGTTACAATTATATATATATATTTATTCTACACTTATGACAACAATAGCAAAATAAAAGAAAATAATAGTGTAAAAATAGAGAAATAAATAAAATGTATGTAGCGGTTTTTTATGGAATTTAAAAATAGGTAAGGATTGTAATCAGAATATAAAATTCTACTAATGCATAGAACAGAATGAACAAAAATGAAAATAATTATATAGCAGAACAAGAATTATCTGAAAGGCTTCGTTATTTTAATAGTTCAATTATTTACATATAATAATGGCAAGTACTAAAATATAGCTAATGAAAAAATGTGGAGAAATAACTAAAAAATGCATAAATTGATGAAAAAATAAAATAGATTGTAAATGTCTTTACAACATAAAAATTAAGTAGGCCTATTCTAATCTATCATAGCTTGCATTTGTATAACATGGAATTTATATTGCATAGAATTATTACTTAAATATCCATATGCATTAAAAGCTAACCTGGGTATGTTTTCCCTGTATAATATTGTTCTGTTTTATTGGTTGAATCTCGTAGACAATATTTCCTTCATACATGTTCAACATTTGCAAACTGCAATACTGTAATGCATGAAGAAAAAAACAACTCAAAACAACAGTCTTGATAGCACAATTTACCGATTTACAAAAAATGTGTTAATAAAAAATATCATACTAAAAGTTAAAACTTATAAAACAATATAAAAATATATCTATTATCTATTAACTTTGAGATATTAACTTAAATACAGCATAAATCACAGAGTAAACGTGATTCAAGTTCATTATTCTATATTTTTTAAATTAAAATTAAAGCAATTAGATAACTATAAAACTGCTATCAATTACAATACAATTTTAATCACACTATAAATTTAAAACCTCAAAAGCAAGATTGTTCTGGATGACTATCCAATAAAATAAACAAAAAAATTAGATGAAAACGGATAAGTTCAAGATGCTCAGTGTATTATAAACCTAATTTGATTGAGCTAGCTATGTAATAAATATTTTACTTCGCTGTTAGAGTTTCTATTAAGTAGCACAGACAGTTTGTTTGTCATAAGAGCTTGTTGAAATCTGAATTCTGAATTTTTCTCTATCATTGTTCTTTCCTTTGAACTGAAGCCGATATTTAAAAAGAATCCTGAATATAATATAATGATAAATTTTGTCAAAAAATTATGATATAAGAGTATTACTTATACTCTGCTAATACTATTGTACCTATAATACGGCTCTAACTACTATAAACAAATATCAGTATATCATAAAACGTTTATTTATTTTTGATACGCTTTTTGTAAAAAGCAATAACATTATGATTTTAACAAATAAACAATGATTTACGCATTAAATTTTTTGACTTATATAATATAAGTCAAAAATATATATGGCTTATGCAATAGATAGTAATTGTAAATTTGAATATTTACAATTTAATAGTCATAGAACTGCTACAATTGGTAATTTTTAGCTATTTTACATTACATAATTATCAGATGCACCCTACAGTTGATTTTTACAGACTTTCAGATTTTAAGATTCGTCGAGATCTTCAGAACTTCAAATCCCATCAAAATTATTAAGCATAAAAACAGAAATCTATTCACATAGGCTCTAAGTCTAAACTTTCCAGTGATTACTAGTATTTTATTCCAGAATATTTTATAGAATTTCTATACACAAGTACCTTCTTTGTTGTGTACTTTCCTAACGTCTGCCTTAGAGCAAATGATCTCAGCTTCAATGCATCTGCATTGTCCACGATCAGCGTGAAGAAATGATGAACCATGTACTGAATAAATTATAGCTTTATGTATACCAAAAAAATGATACCACTCACTCGTGATAATAACTTAATTTATATACGAATTATGAATTCACTCATTTATAAAGACAATTTAACCATAAATGATCAAATAAAATCTGTTTGCGTTTTCCGAAACGTAAAGCAACCAGATAAACAGCATCAGTCCAAAAAATTAACATTCATTTTCCTAATTTTATTACAAATCTATTATAAATCTACAAAGTAGAAAAGTAACTGAACGCTAATGTGACGCTATGCATTTGTTTTTATAGTTATCTAATTGAGATCGTAAATAATGATTTTTTTAAATAAAAAATGATAATTAATACACAATCTAGACAAATTATCAATTGAAATACATGAATTTAAAAAACAAAGTCTTATTATATAAATTTTTATCAACTGAGAAATATATCTGAGTTTAAAACAAATTAAAGTCTTACTATAAACAGTGTTTCGATAACTGCAAGCAGCTGATGACTGACAAGGCAGCTTATTACAATAGGCTGTATTGTTGACAGTGCATTGACATATATCAGAACACTGACTCAATGTATCATAATAGATCTAATTACAAAATTAAAAAAATATTTGAGATTACAAATATTCTATGGATTTTAATAATAAATATAATAAAGTATAAAACTGGTACATATTATTATTGATTATTATCTATTTTACTTAACATCTGAGCTTTAGTCATCAGATGCACATTGATGTTTACAAACTTTCAGATTTTAACAGATTCTTACAATTAAAGCCTAATAATATACTTAAAAAATTATATCTGGCGCTTTACAACGATTGCATTAATTGATTCTAAATAGACACGGGGTAAAACAACATATTTAAATTGTGCTAATGTATTATCCCAAGTAAAAAATTACGTAGATGAATTGACCATTTCAAGCTTAGAAATATTTGTAACAATACCCTTATCATTTCTATCCGCGATTCAATCATCATACTGTGAGATGCATTTCGATACATACTGTGAACTTGCTGACAGTCTATAAATAATAAAGCGAAACATTTAGAAATGTACACCTTGTATACGAAACTTTATAATACAGTTTGTACAAAAGTTTGTACAAATAATCTTAAAAACATTAGGCCCTATTTCAAACTGTCAAATGTTTTTCTATGGGGGTTAATAATATGTTATTTAAGTATTACGATATTAACAAGAGATACATAACATAGATTAAAAAAATATAATTATAGGCATACCAATTTTTGACATAATAAAGCAGACAAAATTCCACAGCGACAATATTACAAATTCTTATAATTTTGCTCAAATTTCAAATCAAATTCTTCTTTTATGTTTTATCTTTTTTATAATGCAAGTCATGCAGAACTTTTTGTGTACTCTATAGGTCATAATATTATATGTTACATTTATAAATACAGGAATAAATTTAAAATTAGTAAACCTCTGCTGTTGTGAATAACATGGCCAATGTATTTAGCAGTTGGACTATAAATGAATTCTTTATCATCTGCTTTACTAGGAGTCACTGGCTTTACTCTAGTTCTTGTAAAATCTTTGTGAAATTCCTCAAAGGCTAAATCTAGAATATTTGATAATAATATATTATAACTTTATTAACTGATGCAATTTTTACTTTAATTTTCTGTTGTATAATGCAAGAATAACCCGGTGTTTAAATAGAATCAAAATAATCCTGAAAAAGCCAAAAGTGTGCCGATTAATGCATAAATCGACGCAAAATCAATATTAAAATTTTAAAACTGATTTTAACACTGCAAAAAAATGTGGCAACCCTTGCATATAGTCCTCTGCTGCATCTGTTGACGAATGTCCATACAACCCCGTGACTCATCAATCGATCCACCCTCTGACGTCGCAGCGCAGGTGCAGTTGATCATGAGAATCGAACCCATGACGTTAAGCTGCGCGCTCTGACAGTGGGTACTAGACGAACAGCCACCAACGTTCTTATCGTAGACGCAATAGCGCTTGTACGCAATCCACCGATTTCTGAAACAACAACAAATTTGAAGCAAATCAAAAAAAAACTTTTTTAGGAATTAATCCTTGATTGAATAAACTGTTTTACATTTAAAAAGCAAAATGTGGATATGTTTCGGACTACCGGTAGTTAATATGTAAAAAAATACTCGAGCAAGTAGACCATTATAATTTACAATAAACAATATATAAATTGAATTCATTTTTTAAACAATAAATATTTAAACCTTAAGCTTCGAGGTATTAAAAACATTATTATTTATTATTATTTTCAATAAAGGTCAATCTATATTTTATATTCTTAGTTGTATAAGAAACAGTATTTTCTATCTTGTAATTTTCTAACTATCTTCTAGTAATTCTTGCTTAATTCAGTTACCATTAATTTATATTCTAAATTCATAGTGTATAAGAAACAATTATTGTTATTCTCATATAAGCCTATTAAAATTAAAAATATTTGTGAATCTTGTCAACAAATAAGAATAGCTATAGCTTACCCGCAATCCAAATCGTTGGAACATCTATCCAGTATGTCCAAACACGACGGCGGCGGTAGCTCCACGACGGCGCAGTTCGGCCGCAAGCTCGCTTTCACCGCACCGCACGCTTCGTCGTCGTCGTCGTCGTCGCAGCGACAGAAAAACAACGATCGAGTCAGTTTAGATTTGACTTCGGAGTAAAAACGCTTGATTCGTGTGAGGCATTCGAGTTTGTTATTACAAGTTTGGTCCGTGGAGTTCCACGAGCAGTAGTGAAGGAAGGATTTGTAATAGTTTTGACAGATTTCGTTTTCGTTGCAGCTTAGAAAAGAGTCGATGCAAGTGCCTTCTGTGAATAAATGAAAATCTTAAGTATTAAATTTGAATATAATATTAAATAGATTTAATAGCAAAGGTCAATATGATGAAAAATGAGAATTAGAAGCATTTTGTATATCTTTATTTTATCAAATTTGTAGAGAAAAATCATCAGATAACTTATCAATGAAATAAATAATATTAATTGGCAACAGTTTTAGAAAAAATGAATCGAACACAAAAAATTCTGATAATAAAACAATTTAATATTTATTAATACAAAGCTGGAATCATTCATTTTATTAATTTTGGTCAATTTTCTACTTTTTTACACTTTTATATGCATCACTTCTTTATTTTGTAAATTTCATATCACTTGCAGTTTGAATTCGTTTGATAAGTTAAATAATACAATAAAGTTATAATACCTTGGCGTCCATAAACTGATTTCTGATATGAATGTTCCACTAAATGCAAAAGTTGTTCGTATGATCTTTCTGTATGTTGCATCGCTAAGATCATGTAAGGTATAGTTACTGTAAACAATGTTTACAATAAATAGATATTAATCGTTTAGAAAAATCGCGAAAAATTCCTTAGTTTTTATAAAAAAAACTACAGAGACTACACAGTAATATGACTACAGTGATTTTTATTTTTCTTTAGTTTTGTACACAAAGAATCTAGTTTTGATAAACAGTCATGTAATAATGAGCCTTTATTATCATGAAATTTTTTAAAATAATTTCTTACCATGACGTGCGGCGGGGGAGGGGATAAATGAGTGAAAATTTAATTAGAAATGAGAAATTTAAATGAGAAAGAAACTATTAAACACGATCATTAAAATATGAAATCCTAAGAAATGATAAACACTATCAGATTCTGACTGAATTCTCCACTGAACAAAACTGTAACTTTCAGTTGAATCTAAAGATCTAATTACACCCACCTGCTTCTAAAATCCTTCCTAAATACTTGCAATCATTTTTCAAAAAGATTTACTAAAAGATAATTTTTAAAGAAATACAGAAAAGAAACTCAGCTGTTGAGTTGATCGATAGAATGATATCTAATTGTTGAGTACACAAAAACAAGAAAATATTGACAGAATATAATATTTAATTCCTTTAAACAGTTAGCTGGTCGATATAACATTGATCGTTGCTTTTGATCCGGAGATAATATTTCCCGCCATTGATGTTCAGTAGTTGCATCAATTTTATAAAGCTAAAGACGATCATTTAGCTGTCAGTGAAATATTTTCAATATTTTCATTTGGAATTTAATTAATATAAGAGAAAAATATATACTTCCGAAAGCTGTATGCACTTATAGCCGAATTCACGAAGACTATTTATATTTATAATTTTTAAAACTTTAAATGATTTCTGAATAACAAAAAAACTAACAAAAATAACAAAATAACAAAAATGAATAACAAAAAAAAGAATAACAAAAATGTTTTAACAGTTGATATTAAATAATCTGTAGCGATTGACTAATGAAATTCCTGAAAATCTTTTCTTTGTTATTTTAATTCCAATTTTAAATTTAAAACTTTAAAACCAATTTCAACGATTGTTACTAATGCAAAATCTATTCAACAACAACAGGATGTTTTAAAAGTCAATAGCAATGATTAAAATTTTCCATTATTCAATTTTATATATTATAGAATCTTATTTTAAAAACTTTACTAACTAAATTTTACAGCAAACATAGATTTACCAAGGCATATGTTTCCTGATATTTTCTCCTTTATATGATTGCATTTTTCATTTATATGCAATCTCTTCATGCTGCATTGGCAACTGAATAAAGCCGAAGATTCACTTCGTAATTCATCGGCGGCTGTCATGCAATTTTGCCTGAAACAATGCAGAAAATAATCACGTAGTTTATTTAATAAACTTCACCGAAAACTTACAAATAAAGACATAGAAATACTGCTGCGACTTCGACCCTGCTTGAAAGATAAAATGAGATGTATCTAATGTGTTTGTGTTTATTTCTTTGTATATTTACTTAGCGCAATAAGAAACTACTTAAAAACTACTATTGTCTCCTACTTTAAGCATAAAAAAATTAAATAATATACTGCTAGTTATTTTAATGACACAACGCAAACTATACGAAATTGACAATTATTTGAAATATTAACTATACTCGAATACTATACTGAATATTTATTAGCTAAAATTATAATGAATAGAATTAAAATCATTCTTACCAATCGGTAGCAATGCATTTGTTAAACTTTTTACTTTCGCGACAAAAACGTCTGAAATTACTCAGAAAACTGTTGCATCGTTCGTCCTGCAGACATAACTTGCGCACTCCAATACAAGAAACATCTCTTTCCATTTCTTCTAATAAATCCTGGCCGTGATTTTCATAATCCTCGATTTCTTCCTCAACATGTAGTGGAGTGATAGAAGGAACTATCCAGGTTATATTCGGAGATGCCCCTTTAAAGTCAAAAGTTAGTTTAAAAGTTTGTAAAAAAATTTAGTAAAAAGAGTTAGTAAAGGTTAGTTAGTATAGTAAAGTCACTATAGTTAATAATGTCCAGGACGTAATATTGAATTATGCGTCATACTAAAGGAGGCAGAGAGTCAACGAAATATCACCACGTGAGAATTAAACTTGTGACATTTTGGTAGCAGGTCTGAAGCTCTAATCACTTCACTAAAAACGTTGATAATTTCATTCGACAAAGTTTCATTTGAATATTTAAAAGAAAATATAGAAATTGATGAATATTTGATGGAATTGATGAGCAGGATATTTCCTGCTCAATTAATTAATATAAATTTGATAGTTTTTTAAATGATAAATTAATTGCTAGTTGTATTGTTTTTTTTCTGTTTCAATGTTTAAGAACAAGCTCAAATATAAATCATTAAAGATAATTGTAAATATCCTGTATTAGAATTTGGTATTCTTTATTCGAAATCATAAATTAGTAATAATTCTATATATAAGTCGCATCTAAAGCTTGTAAAGAATACTTCAAATAGTCTTTATTTAGTCATTTTCTGGCGTACTAAATAAAGTATTCATATAAAATAAAGGATATGAGTAATTGTCGTATTAATATTGACTTCAAATTAGCATATATGTGTTTGCATATATAAAAAATACTTGCTAATCTCCGTAACCTTTTGCAATGATTATATGTACAGAATAATATTTAAAATTTTGGAAATGGTATTTAGTAATGTGGTATTATTAAAGAGTTGCAGTGAATATATCGATGATCTTTATCATCATTTATGTTTATATTGCTATTATCTTCTTGCAAATAATTATAACGATGTGATGAATATGTAAATTGTACCGTTTTGTTTCTTAGTTGCTAATACTAGAAATTAACTGCGGAATAATTACATTACAATTATTACATTTTAATTTTTCATATTTAGGATGCTTAATTTTATATTTATATGTCAAATTTCCAGATTTATGATTTAATATTGATCATGCTTATCATAATATTATAATGTCCTGCACTTAATTAAATCTATTTGATTTAAAATAAACATGTTTTCCAGTTTAAAATTAAATTAAAATTAGCGCAATCTAATACAACGAACTTAATTAAGTCTATTTTATAACAAATAAAACGATTTCTAGCTTAAAATTAAATTAAAATGAACGTAAAATAATTCAGCTAACCTTCATGAATGACGCAAGCGTGAAGAAATATTTTTCTCTGAACGTAAAGGCATTCATTGAGATCAGGGTCTAGAGAGTTACAGATACAGTTTACAAAAAAATGGTTTGTCTGCAGAGAGGATAGAACGCTATGACAGTGAACTTTGTGTGACGTATGACACGTGTAAACTGCGACAAAAACGTCATCAGAAAAATTACGTTATAAATATTAAGTATAGTTTTGTCAATTTTGTATAGTTTATGTTGTGTAATTAAGAAAGATTATATTGTTTGATGTTTTTCATGCGTAAAGTATATACTATTAAACATGCCAAGAGTAAACACACAAATACGTTATTAGATACATCTCATTTCATATTTCATGCTGCAGCATCGTTATTATTATTATTATTAGTATTTTTTTTTTACCTTGGTACTTCATTCCCAAGGTTTTGATAAAAACAAAATAGAGTGGATAAAAACAGTAGTTTGGAATGGCTACGCTTCGGAGTCATAGGATACAATAAAACTATCTTGGAAACAGACACTATTAAAACGCTGAATGGCAATCGACAAGCGTTGCAACAAGAAAGATCCTTCGCGATGATCT
>JAQIXG010004283.1:0-13168 GCA_034700105.1 Oconnorella tubifera
GTTGTCGCAGCTGCTGTTGTAGCAGCTGCAGTTGTCGCTGCTTTTGTTGTTGTAACAGCTGCAGTTGTTGCAGCTGCGGTTGTTGCTGCTGCTGTTGTCGCGGCTGCTGTTGTCGCGGCTGCTGTTGTCGCAGCTGCTGTTGTTGCAGCTGCTGTTGTAACAGCTGCAGTTGTCGCTGCTTTTGTTGTTGTAACAGCTGCAGTTGTTGCAGCTGCTGTAGTCGCGGCTGCTGTTGTCGCGGCTGCTGTTGTTGCAGCTGCTGTTGTCGCTGCTGCAGTTGTTGAAGCAGTTGTTGCAGCTGCTGTTGTTGCCGCTACTGTTGTCGTAGTTACAGTTGTCGTTACAGTTGACGATGATACTGTTAAACGCGAAAACAACAAGAAATAATCATTTCTAGCATTCACAACATTAATTCAGGTACCGTAATCATTTTCTCAGCATTTATGACAAAAAGTTACAGAATATTTGACGAAAAATTTAACCTGATCAGTCAGTGATAAAAAATTACTGCAATAAAAAAATCATCTCTCTACCGCATATATGTGTACTAACTATATAATTCATTTATATGGTAATGTAATTAATTGTAATCGTAATTAGCCTAGAATTTATTAATTAATGTTTAAGTTGTAGTGAAATTGTAAGGGATCGTTTATAATTTTTAGTTATATATATGAGTTTTTGATGAGTTTTTGAAATTAACTTTTATTTAAATTCCTCGCCCAACCGTCGCGTAATGTGTACTCCGATTAAATTGCACTACAATTTTATTCATCCTTGTATTACTATTTATGTTTCATAAAACAGATAATAGACTTGAATTAAATATTCTTACAATTTTGCTGCCAATTTTTATAATATACCATTCTTTATTCAGATTTAAGTATCATATTCAGTCTAGATCGCGTAATTCTCAATCTAAAGATCTTACGAGTGCAGAAGTTTTTATCCGCGGAGAGATCGTAACCATCTTTGCAAAAATCACACTTTTGCGGTCCGCTAGTTGAGCAATCGGCACAGTTAGGAGCACATTCTGAATAAAATAACCTAAATATTCTAATTTTGTTCTTTTCGAGAGGGGAATTGGTAAATTTTGTCATAGGTATCAAATGGTATATGATTTAATTTCATGAAATTGGGCACTTTCTTACATAAATCTTATTCGAATATATATAATTAGAGCAATTAGAGCATCGAATAAAATATTTACATTTCTAAAATAATTGGTCGCATAGAGAGGTCATATATAGATTACTTTGATTTGGTTAATTAATAACAAATTAAACCAATGTTTTGACAAGGTACATTATTTTAAAAAAAATTACTGTATATCTTAGCTTTATTATCTACATTATAAGTAACACAATAGTAGCACAATTTAAGGTAAAAATTGAGTAATTCTCTTCCACCACCAAATCTTTCGTTAGTGATTAAATCGTGCTTTAACCAAAAGTAAAAACTGGAAGACAGTTGTTATAGCTTACGTCCACAAGTAGTGTTGCCTGATGATAATACATATCCAGGAGCACAAGTGTCGCATTTTCCAGCACCATTTACAGAGCAATCGGAACAATTACCTGCACACACTGAAATTAACACAGTTTTTCATTTGTCGGTAAAAGTCATATGTTCAATGAATACAAATAGTTAGAACTCAATAAGTTAATCATCGAATGGATGAAATCTTATTATATTGTGTCATAAATAAATCTAATTTTACTTAATCCTCAAAATGACGGATCAAATCATATGATATCCCGATCGTAAAAATATTGAGATATGCGATGAAACTGGATAAAGATGTAACGCTGTTGTATTTTCAGCATTAATGCATTTTAGAAATATAAAAAGTATTAAGGTTATTTAAAATTGTGCTTTTTGAACAAATCGATTCTGTTATTGCTACATTGTTTTGTTTACTGTTTATTGTTTATTCCACAGAGTAATGTTTATTTTATTTAATGAGTTTACAGCGATTTTAAGTCAATTCTTGTTACTTGACTAAAAATATAATTGCGTTTTAATATACAATATATATATATAATTGCACATTAAATGATGGTTCACATAATCTAAGTGAATCATAATTTATTAGTTATGTACATTTATGTGCTTTCTGGCCTTGTGCATCGAAGATATTGCTGCATAAATTTTTCAAAACATTGTATACAGAACACGAAAACTAGTCGCAGGACACTAAAACTAGTCGTAAATTTACATATATTTACAGTTGTCGATGTTATTTTAAATATTTATAATTTATAGCCACTAACCGTACTGATTATAAACGTAAAATACAAATCATATTATTTTAAATGCATATAAATTAACGATTGAATCAGTAAGTAATAATTATTATACTAACATGTAAAATTATTTAATTTTAATTACATTACTGTACATAATATATAATTCAATTTATTATATAATTCTTGTTATATAATTATATTCTTAATATATATTAATAAATTATACGATGTGGAGTGCTAAAATGACAGAAAAGTGCATTATTTTTATGTATCAAATCATAAAAACCAATAGCAATACCAAAAAACGATTGAAATGTCAAGAAAAAACAAATAATCCATCAATATAATGTTTCAAAATTAAATAAATTCAGTGTTCTTATATCAGTAATATATTAAGAGAAGAGAATAGATGTAGACTAACGAGCGCATGTTCCTGAACCATCAAATGTAGGACCATAGCTCGTATCATCACACGACGTGCATTGTGTCACAACATTGCATTGAAAGCAATGACTTTGATCAGAGCAAGCTAAAACAAATCAAAAACAATATTATTCATATATTTCCTTTGTAAATAAAACAATGAAATTAAATAAACACTATAATTGTAATTATATTTAATATAGTTAAATGTAGATTACAATCAAATTTTACAATAGTATTTGGCATTATAAGTCAAAATCTCGAATGTCATTGCAAATTGAAAATCTTGAAGGTGCAACATTTTTGACATTTTGTATAAAGTATTATTTGCTAATAGTTTAAAATCTTGTTCTATAACTATCAACTGATTAACTATAGAGCAGTTGGGAGGGGTCAAATAAAAATTAGCCTTCGCCGCTAAAGTTTCTTCGATACCATCTGTGATAAATTAAAGAAGTCGTATATTTAGGTGTATGACAAAAAACGACTTGCAATTTTAAAAAACTAAAATACTGACCCGCGCAGCCGCCGTTGCTTGGGTCATAGCCATTGAGAGGCGCGTCCGTGCACTGAGTACAATTACTAGGGTTGGCTGAACAGTCGTCACATAAGGGCAATGTGTTACAAATTCCTAAAAAGGAACAACATTTTTAGGGATTTGCAATTTATTAAAAACTTTCTCGATTTTTGAAATAAATTGATTTAATAAAAGTGAAAATTAAATTGGAAATTGTTTATTTGAGATGGAAAAGAATTCGATTAGCTATAATGCGCAGTTTCTACAAAAAAAGATATAGTGGTAAAAGATATAGTGGTAAAAGATATAGTGGTAAAAGATATAGTGGTATTTTGAAGGTTATAATTTTAATTTTGAGGCATAACACGCAAAATACTTTTTTGAATGTTATGCAGCAAAAACTTAATTATCGCTTGTGAATATATAAGTTCTGAATTGAAGTCATGTATAACTTTAAGCTAAACTGAAGGTATGTATAACTTCAAATTAGCTATTGTCTCAAGTCAGGAGGTCTAAATGCATATCCTAAATCCATTTAAATCTAAATTTATTTTAAATATCATCTTATATTAGATATTATCAACTCTATTCTTTAGTTAAAATGAGCGCGTTCATATTAATTAACTAACATTCACTAATTGTATACATCTAAATATTTCGTAACAATTCTCTCTTTTATTTTTCTATGACTTAGGAGATTCATTCAGGAAAGCAGATGGAAGATTAGATTTTAACGACTAATTACTCTACAGTGACTACAGTGTATATAAATCGTTGAATAGTGTTACACATTACTCTACATATTTCAGTAGTTTCACAGAACTTACCCTGAGAGAAATGTACCTGAAATCCTGAAAACAAAATAGAAACGTTTTATTTAATTATGTCAGCGTACTTTTGGAGTAACGACGTTAACATTATTATTCAACATTGTGAATAAAAAAATTATTATTATAAATAAATATAATTGCAATATCCTACATTACCTTAATTATTGTCAATTTGTGAAAATCAGTAATCCTATATACATTTGTGTAGATCAATAATTTTTTGTAACATTGCAAAATAGCAAACTTGTTTCTAGTGTCATTTATCAAAATAAATAATCACTTTATTGAGAATAACGATTTTATTATAATAAATAATAATTATTTAGGCACTTACCAGAAATTACAACGAGAGTGACTAATAGAGAAAGATAACTTTTTATCATTGTTATGGATCAATTGCTCTTTAGGGTCAGCCTACAGAAATCATAATGCAATAAATTAAAAACAATAGCTTTCTACAATCATAAAAAAATAAATATTTGAGCAAAGCACACTTAACAATAATTTCTATATTATACATTGAACACAATGTTGTATAATTAGAAATGTTCTCAATTTAATTTACAGGAATTGCACATAACTTAGAGATATGAACTGCTACAGCAATTTAGACAGATCTACATAATAACTGTCCTAAAAAAAGCCAAAAGGATCATTAACCTTAAAGTTTGACGAAATTGTCAATAATTTGTGAGCTCCTCAGTTTCTTTCATGCGACAAGAACTCTAAGTTGCAGTTTTCTTTAATCATCGAAACTTTTCTATTTTCTAAGAAGCTACAATTTGAATTAATACTCTATTTCTGTTCAATTTTTCTGTTGTTTTAATTATTCGCTAACTAAAATATCGGTTTCATCGGTGCTTATAAATAACAAGAATGAGAATAATCCGAACCGATGAAAGACATCAAAAGGTAAATTGTTATGCAGACGCCGCAATCTGAAACTATAAATATTAATTAAATATAATAAATTATGTAATTTTTTCAAAACTGACTGATTATTTCTTTCTATATCAATTAACAAGTTGAATTAACAGTTTAAATTGTTTTTTTCAATATTTATTGATCTAACGCACCGTGAATGTTTCTACAAATTTACAATTTATCCCAAACTACAAGAGATACACTGTATATTAATCTGATCTTCGTAAAATGCTCGCACAAGGCTAAAAGGAAGATTAATATAATTTTCTTCAACGAATGTATGAAAACTATTGAATTTAATCATATAATTTAAAAATAAAGAATTAATAACAAGTCATATTTATAAAATTCTAAAACAATTGTTCCTACAACGATGTATGCAGATTCAAGCGCTACCTTAATCTTTAGTTTCAGAAATTAATCGACATCGCTTCTACAACTATTGATCAAAGACATGAACTGTTACAGGCTTATTTGTTGAACACCTCTGGTTTCGCCCTTTCAGACATTTGACTTGATATATCAACCATGCATTTTGGGGCCTAAAACCTGCTTTTTAACTGTTATAATGCTCTTCGGCTACGCGCGAATTATTTGCCATAGCTTTTGACATTATTACCGAGTCGTTTCGCTTCGAGATGCACGATCTCTGCATAGTTGTTGTTACGCCCCTGCTGTAATAAGTCGTCCTTCCGAACCTTTCTCTCTCTCTCTCGATTTGTGACTCGATGAATGAACCCTTTCAGGTCAAAAAGCCACATTGCGGTACTCTTTATGTACTTTACAGTATGTACACAGGATATAACGATATAACGCTGTCAGATTGAACATGTCAGCTGTGCTTTCAGATGTATTTTGATGGTGATTGTTCCACTGAATGTTATATTTTTAAACTGCCTAATCCAAAAGTCTCAAACAGCCGCTAAAGTATCTGTTTTAATTTCTTTAGTTGAATTATCTTAAAGATCATTTTTGGTGGTACAGCTTTCTTGTTAATTGTCATGTTTTTATAAAAACAATGTGTTTATAAGAAATGTAGTATGCTAGAAAATAAATGTAGCCAATTTAAATTATGTTTGGTATGTTTCTTTAAAATATAAAACTATTTAAAACAATTTATTTTATCATGTTTAGACCTGTAAAACCTGCTATTATTATTACAACAATCGACTCATAAAGGTTCATTAATTTAAGCAAAAATAAACAAGAATTCACTGTCTAAAGTTTCTTTGTATTTGTTTCAATAATAATTCAAAACAGCATTTAAATTTAGATACGATATTACATCACATTTCGAGGAGATTGAGCTAACTTTGAGTGCATATCTTTTAAAAATATGTACAGCAAGCCTATTGCTTCGTTATTAGGCGCAGCATGCAAAACTTTTTTGAAGCATTCGCAAAAGAAACGTGTTTTCATTATTTCTCCGCAGCATTTGGTTATACTAATGAAAGTAGTCTACATGCGATAACTGCATAAAAAATAACATTTTCTATGCAACTCTTTATTAGCTGCCTAAAGCTAATCAAAACGCATGTTAATTCATTTTTTGCGGAATGACATTTATATCCCTAAAATACATTTATTGTATATTAAGTCAAATTCACTCAGTCACTCTTGAGCTGCCTTTAATAGCATATGCTGCGCCCACCATAGATATAATATTCATAACAGGCGTGGATAGAAAGTATAGAGACTCGATTATTAATATAATAATAAAATACTGACTAGACTTAGTAGTCGACGTTTCTATTGATATCTGTATAAAGAAGGGTAATAGATAAGACGATATGGCTGCAAGGCACAGAGGCGTGAGTTCAACTCCGGCCTGTGTAATTTTTCATCCGGAAATGATTTGTGGCGTGTCAAACACCTAGAGTAGTAATTTTCTTATTTCTTGATCTTATCTAGAAATATGGCATCCCGTTTTAAAGCGTATTGCTGCGAATGATCAGGATTTTCGTGTACAAAATCAAAAAAGTTGGTGATGTATTATAATCAACATATTTGAAGATTGGATATAGATTGATGACACAAACATGTCATTTTATATTGAAGGAAAATTGATTTTTTCACAATTTTTTCACAATTTTGTTTTATTTTGGGTTTTACTGGTGTGATAACTAGATCCATTTGTGCATATTTTGTGCGATGGCCTTTGTAAAAGATATTCTCATTCAATGAACATGACAGATTCTGTTCTAGCCTTGTGCATGCTGGTGTTGTTTCGATTTGCGAATTCTTTAAATAATCCGTACAGCTCTTTGCAGGTACCCTGACAAATCGGCATCGATTACATTAACCCGACAAATCAGTCTCGATTACATTAACCCCACAAATCTTTACTATGTATAGTTAAAAAATTTAACTATATATGTATAGTTAAAATAGACCAGAAATCTAATCCTAACCCTAACATCAATCATAACCTAACCCTATAGTATTTCACTTTACTATAGTAAAGTGAAATACTATTGTAGAGCCTCTATAGTGTTTTGGTCGACGAAATCCCTATATACGAAGTTTATAAGTATATATATAGGCCTACTTATAAACTTCGTGAACAAAGAGGATAATATAGAATTATTTCTGAATTTATTTAACTCAAATAAATTTACTACTAAACTAAAGTTATTAAAGATTGTAATACAAGATTTTTGGTAAAAAGAACGCTTTCCCATCGCTAAATTAAAATCTTATTTATACCAGTAAATAAAAATCATGTTGAAGTTCGTATGCAGTAACGAATTGATCTATTCTATACAAAAAAAATATTAAAGATATATGGATGGTCTGAGTTAAAGTATCAAGCAGCTAGGCTTACTGAAAATTTGTTCATTGTTTGTTAATATTTTATATATATTCTACCTATTTTTTTTTAAGTTCGTACAAAGCATATTTAGAACTGCATTATTACCGAAAGATGAATTCTAATAATGTACTTAATATATTAATAAAATTGGAGAAAACGTTTTTGAGCAGATAAAATCATGACACACTTGATCGCTGCAGCATCGCTATGCATATGTAGTCGACGGAATCTAAAGTAAACGTATAAAAAACATTTAAGTTATTTAATAATACTCCGTGTAAGATTTATAACTTAAATGTAATAATAAGATAAGATTTTTGGATAAAAATCGACAGACTGCCTTTAAGTTATATCGCAAAAGTAAATAGTTTTATAAAATTCTCTAACTAAAATATCACTTCTTTCTTGAATAAAATGTTTTATTACTTTATTTTTGCTGAAAGAATTAGCACTACCACAAGTGATGCTACCTGGCTTTTCGAAGAGCTCTAAATCATAGCGCGACATCACATAACTTACTTCATAGCTGAAATTGTTAATTAAATCTTAATTTCTAACAATATATGATAAATTATAAATTTCTACCTCGCAAGAGCTCATCGAGGGAAGTACCACGCGATACTCCGAACATGCCGCCTGCCGCACTACCCGTCTCTCTATCACTGGCATCTCAACAACCTCTTTCTCAATCACTGGCCGAATTACTCTCTTCTCAATAATAGGCTGAATTATTTGTCTTCGAAAAATTGGTTTTACTCCAGTACGGTACGCCGGTTGAATGATGTTAATGGGATTCACTACGGTTGATCCGATACCATTACCAGATCCAAAACCATAATTACCATAACCAAATCCAAGGCCAGAGGTGTAACCAGGTTGAAATCTAGCAGCAAGACTGGAGGAATACCCGGAGCCATAACCTAAACCAGATCCGAAATTTGGTCCAGATGCGAAACCGGATCCAAAACTGGCGCAACACGATCCATTTGGTGAAGAACTTCCACTGGAGCAACAGCAACAGATAAGTGCAAGTAGGATAATGATGAACGCCACGGAAGCGATGGGAAGAATGATCACAAGTAGATCTTAATCAAAAACAAACTAATATCAAAGCTGGAATAAATATGACAGTACAATTATAAAGCAGTGATAGAAGCCATTCTTAGCTGTAAAAAACGAATGTAACAAATAAACATATAACATTAAAAATGATATACACTTTAACTTCAGCAACTCTATAATATGATATTTAAATATTCCATTAAAATAGTAAAAGAAGATACTACTTGGAAATGAAGGTCCCGCAGTTGTACCATCAGTGAGGTAAGTCGAAAAGTGAGTATTCATCGACGTTGTAGTACTACTACTATCAGTCATTATTGATGTTATTTCTGTCGTTCTCAAAGTTGTGCTTGTTGGTGTTGTTTGAGAAGTTGTTGGCACAGTATATGGTGTCAAAGGTATTGTTGTTGTCTTGGGTGTAGTGATATCAAATGGTGTCGTTGTTGCCTTGGCTGTAGTGAGATGAAATGGTGTCGTTGTAGTTATGGGTTTAGTTTTGGGTGTTTGAGTTGACCAAGTGAATCTTCTTTCAGTTGTAATTCTAAACGAGCTGTATTTTATATTTCTTGTAGTCGACCATCTGTTTTCTTTTGTTTTATGTGTATGATCGTCATCCTCAGAATAAGCTTTGGTCTTAACAGTATGATCGTTTCTAGTAGCTGTATTAGCTTTTGTTTTATAACTATGATCATCTCTAGTAACTGTATTACCTTTTGTTTTAAAACTATGATCGTCTCTAGTAGCTGTATTAGCTTTTGTTTTATCACTATGATCGTCTCTAGTAACTGTATTAGCTTTTGTTTTAAAACTATGATCGTCTCTAGTAGCTGTATTAGCCTTTGTTTTTTCACTATGATCATCTCTAGTTACTGTGTTTATTTTAATTGTTGTAGTTTTGATAGTTATCAATTTGTCAGCTACAATGAAAATATAGAAAAGATTAATCTTTAACCGAGTAGCACGATTTAATTACATAATAACATCAATGTGTGTTTGAAAATACAGTTCAAAATATAATGTAATGTTGTTTTAACGAATACTCACGAATACAGGAGTCTCCTGAAGGACCGCTAACATAACCGGGATTACAAAAACCTACATCACACTTTCCTGCTCCATTCTTTTCACACGAGGCACAATTTGGATCGCAAACTGAATAATAGAATGAATCAGATACTTATTTACTGATGAAATATTGTCAAGAGAAAGCAAGGTAAATAGTTAAATTTATAAACTCTTTGTTTTGTCTTTAGAGTTGATTTTTGATAGTGATAAGGTTATAGGTATGGATTAAGTATTGGTATATATTATAGCTATTCAGTGTATAGTTTAGATGTTAGCATTCTGTGTATAATTAAAACCTACATTTGGCAACATATTTTCAAATTGTCAATGAAAACAGAAAGTAATTGCTTTTATCGATAATTTCACAGTGTTCAGCTAAGTTAATATTCAAACATCGTAAATAAGCTTCTACGTTATTTCTTATTAAACAATAAAGTCAAAATAAGTGAATGGAAATAAATTATTCTGCTAACAATTAACTGATCTATTTGAAGGCCAATATCTACAGAAATTACTGAATATTCCGTTATGTGGGATACTTACGACCACATTCACCGGATTTATCAAATTTCGGTCCGTATCGAATGTCATCGCATTGGGTACACTGTGTGATATCTTCGCAATTAAGACAATGTAAATTCAGCCGACAGTCTGTAAAATAATATAGGCCTAACGTTACGAAATTCATAATATTATTCTGTGTTATGAATTTTGTCTATTATTTTCCGTATCTTTAATAATCTCAATTTTTTTAATTAGATATGTACTGCAAGGTTGGGAGAATCAATTTATTTCATAAATTAATTCAATCTATTTCAGTCAGCATTCTACAGCTTAAAAACGATGAACTAACAGAAATATGATGGTGTGATTTTTTGTGCATCAGGAAAATATTCTATGCATGAAAAGATTGAAAACAATTAAAATTTATTCTAAAACTTAAATAAGACTGGACCTTTGCAACCCTTTACACCGTGATTGACTTTCCCAAAGAAATCATTGCAAATGTCACAAGTTGCAGGATTCGAGCAGAACTTGCAAAACTGTTGTGACTCGCAAAGTCCTAATAAATCATAAAATCATTATAATTATTATTATAATTATTATTGTTAATATAATTCACTTTCGAACCTAGAGATATTTAAATAGATGAAGTTGGCTAATGAGAATAGGGCCGCATAATGTAATTTTACCAGTATTATAACTTTACATATTTTAATAATTTGTTTCATTCCAAATTTGATAGGCCAAAGTATTATCCAATTTATCACCTTTCCACATTTTCTCACAAGAAGGCGAATTTGGTATCTGAGAGGATGTTTGTCTGAATTAAGCATAATCACAACTATGCATCAATTGTTTTAATTTAAAATCTACAATATCTCACTATTTTACTCTTAGTTCCTGAGACGATGGTGGAATTTTAAATCGGAAAAATTTAATTTAACTTTTGTTGATAAAAAGATTATTATAGGATTATTGAAGGAATATATTCTTACCATGACATATCTGCATATTGACGCCTGACAACAAAGTAACAACATAAAAATTTATGTAATTAGTAGAATATTATGTAATATTAAGTAAGTATAGCAGTTTATCGAGTAATGACAGCAAATAAGCGCATAAAGGTACTACTATATGCATTATTCAACTAGCATTTTAAAACATTCCAAAAGTCATCTCGCTGCCGTCAATATAAACAACTTCAAACGCTCTCATTAAGTTAAAAATCTCTTCAAATTCTGATTTGTTTATATTCAATTTATTCTGTAGGCTGCTGCATTAATTAAAGCATTTTTTAAATCAAAAATCAATTACAGTTAAGTAGCTGCAAAATCTGTTAAAGTAACGTTCTAGTGGTGGACTACTTAAAATATTATAAAATTTCAGTTACTTACATATGACAGCGAATGCTGTAATAAGTGCGACTGGAACATGACAAACCTCAAACAAAGACTCTGACTTTTTGGACATTCTATAGTTGGCCTATACTTCTGTACATTAAAACATCAAAATTGCGTAGACTTTAATCCCCACCTATTGTATTACTTAGAAATGTTTTGTATTTTTACTGTTTTTAATCATATTGCCGTGCCCATAGTATCTCTTGGCCAACAATTGTCAATTTGTCATTAGTTAATTTCTGCTTTAATATCTCTTAGTATTCAAAGTTCTTACTAATGATTTTATTTCAATACTTCTGTGGATGATTTGACCTTACACTTAATATCTGTATTTATACATTTTGTATGTGTAAATTTTAATTCGTTGTAAGTCAACGTAAATAATAAACAGAAAGTCTATCAAAGTAATAAAAATAAACTTTGAAATTATCAAAGTAATAAAATCACACAGTTACAGACTGTAACCTCAAGCTAAATAAAGCACTTACTGAAACAGATAATATTTTCTTTTCTTTTTTGAATAATAAATATTACACAGTGTCTCGAAGAAAAAGTCACACTTTTGTTCGATTATTCAATGATGTGTTTCTTATATTTATGTTGTGAAACGTTGAATAGCTATAATTTCATTGAACACTGGTAACTCAAAACTGCCGACAAATCAAGGGAACAATTGACCAAGATTCATGTCAGGCGACTTTAACACAAATCTCTTTTTAATCTTTTTATTCAGTTGACTAACTGATTGTATAAATCTTTGTCGGCTCAGTGAATAATTATATTGTCGGTTGTTTTGAATTCAAAGTTTCAAGGTTCAGTTCCAGTGACTCCAGAGAGATGACGTCATTATTGAGGCGATAATTATTAGGTGATAAGTCGTATTAACCATGGTTAAGAACAACTTAAGGCAATATTGTATTAGCCCAATGAAAGAAGACGATAAAATAATTGCAATTAACACGATATTAATAAGCCACCCTGATACTTAAGAATAAATAGAAATATATATCACTGTAACGACACCATTAGTTCACCATTAGTTAATGATTACGATTGTAACGAAAGTTATTTCCGTGTAGCTTTATGGTATCAATCAACTTAGAAAGTATAGCGAATAGTCGTTTTCTATACATCCTTGATCTATAGTAGGCCTACATCAAGTGAATTTTTTTTAGAATAGATTAAATATTTACTTTCGAATTGTTTAACATTGTTTACTACGAAAACTTATTAGTCGTGTGTTGATCACACGATTAACACCTTTTAGTTTTAAAAAGGTATTAATCGTGTAATCAACACACGATCGTCATAAAGCTAAGAAATGATTGTGAGCAAGCAATGAAAGGATAATAAAATGAAAGGGAACAAAATTTAATGTA
>JAQIXG010004284.1:0-13166 GCA_034700105.1 Oconnorella tubifera
TTAACTTCTATTGTAGGCTTATGTTACGACTATTGCTCGCCGTGAAAAAAAACACGAAATACTGAAACACAGTTTATAAATTTTGTAATATTTTTTGATTATAATAAAGATTGTTATACGAATGAACCGGATTGATTTGTGTGGTCTGTGTTTCGCTTTGATAGGGATTTTTTTGTATTTGATTCCATTGTTTTTCTGTTCAATAGAAATAAACTTTCGTTATAGCCTACGCATCCAGCAGCTACCAATGCAGTCTGATAGCAGCGCTATTTAATTTAAGAAACATTATCGACGATATTATTGTTATTAAAACCATCACACTTATCATCGTTATCATAGTCATTAGAAAACGCATTACCGCAGCGACTACACGGTTTCTTAGTCTGGTTATCCTTTTACGGTAGTCGCACCACTTGGTAACAAATTGGAATTCCACGTACCCGCAACATATCTTTATTTATGTAATGCGAAAACACGATAAATATAAAGATTTTTTAATAATGTAATTAAAAATACAAATATTTTAGTAAGAACGTAACTGTTATTTACATGCATGAATATGTACGACATGTACATGAACATGTCGTACATGAACATGTCGTAGATGTACATGTCGTACATGTACATGTACGACATGTAGAAGCAGAATAACATGTACGAAATGTACATGTAATATGTACAATTGTACATGTAAGAAACGTAAGGTTACAAAGGTTACGTTTAACGTCTAGATTACCGTATTAACGATGTCGAAGACGTAGCTGTCAATTTAAGCACCTTACTAAAGGGTGCAGCGAGTTAGAGAAATAGTGAGCTCACCGGGATTCGAGCCTGGACCCATCGATTTCGAATCCAGCACTCTAACCACTTCTCTAACGGGCCTTGACGTACATGGACATGTTATGCTGGTGATCGTCAACTGACTGTTATATAGTGTGTCGTTGTGTGTGTTGATAATGTGTTTGAAAGAGCTCTTTTACAAAACAAATTTCATGGACTACCGAATCAAACAAAATTATTTTTAAAAATGGCACAGCTGCAGCCAATGCGAGGAGTTGCCTCAGGAAAGAGGTGGACCTAGGATTTCCTGCTGCGATAGAGATCCTTCTTCCTAATTTATTGATCAAAGCAAGGACCAACGTTCTCCCAGGAACCCAGTGTCTCAATCGCTATCGGAACAAACTCGTGAGAGGTAGAAAAAGCGGCGTACTTGAACACCTTTTTCGATACTGGTAAAGCTGCGCTCCGGGCATGTGACATCCCAAAGAATGTTCATATGCCCTTCGACCATGGTACCAACGTGGCACCATCTGGTCGATTAGGGTCTAAGCGCATCAGCTCCTGTGGCTCCAGCAGCGCAGCTGCGTTGGCGCTCTGAAGTGCGCGCAGTATAACATCGTTGAGAAAATTGTGATGCAAGTGACGACCAGTACTGAGTGTGCAGGTCAAACCATGGTGAACCCACTTGCCAACTGATGCGCCACAGCAGCACTTGTGGTGCAACAAAAATTGAGCCCCGAATCGATGGCCCATATCAACTCTTAGTAAACTGTCTTCCAAATTTAGGCCAAGTGATGCGGAAGGCGGGGAATTTAGCCAGACGCGAGCGCTAGGGGCACGAGATGCCAACAGACTTGCAGATGCACAATCATCTACCCCCTAAAGCAGATCTTTTGCCGCCACCCACATACGATCTGATCCCACACTCGCTGTTTTCCCCTGGCTTTTCCCATTGGGCCAATAACTCGGTTCAAGCCCTTCCACTCTATTTCCGATCTGTCTACTGCGGGGTCCGAGATAGACAAGATGTAAATGGGGAGACGTTGCGAAAGGATCTCAGTGGTAGCAGCAGCGGATGCCTAAAAGAAAGACGGTTTCAGCTGCTTTTACATTCGGAATCCATTCCAACACCATATTAGAGGGAGGCAGGCTTTCGAACATATTGAAGATGATAAATCAATGTTTAAGATTAGTGCTAGGGATGTTCTAAGCGAGGTATCATAGGACGCCAGCTCAGAACTTAAAGAGCAGTTAGAGGTACGGAGGATATAGAGAAGATTTGGGATTGCGTAAACATTGTTCAAGAAATAGAGGGCAGAATGAGCTGACAGTGACGATAGACGACTCACCATGACATTCAAATCCTCTTTCTTACCCGCTAGTGTTCTGCCCAGACCTGGTCCAGACTGGATTGGAGTACCGAACAGGCATGCCTCGTTAGGGTTAGGGTTAAAGAAAGCTCTTACTCCCTGTTTCAGCCTGAGAACATCCAAAATGACACCTCTAACTTCTCCCCCAATGCACAAATCATCGACGTAACCAAACACAAACTCTGACTGGATGTCCTGCAGCAATGAGCTCACTGCCAGCGAGAAAAATTGGGTATCCCCAGTCGTACGAATGCTGTCGTGTCAATAGAAAACTCTCCGAAGATAAGGTTGATATTGTCACCATACGCCGAATAGAATTAACTGAGCAACTCTGGACAATTAAAAGCCAATGCTTCTCGTTTCACATCCCGGTGCATCGAATTAAACGCGTTTCAAAAATTCATCTTAATAATGACGTAATTTGACGGCATGTTGTCCAAAAATCGGCGGAAACCGTGTGCCAAAGCTTTACCACTACCCTCAACTTTTTATAACAGACTCAATCGATTCATAACAGACTCATTCGCTTCTAATATTACTGTTTACCTGTTCCGGATTAGTTGATATATTTTAAAACTTATGATCTTTCTTGGCAGTATCAGAGCAATATATCCAAGCATAATTTCCTCTTTAAGTTAAAGTTCATCAGGTTCCAAACAGATTTATATTGATAGCATGTTCAGTCATTAGAAGACAGGACAGAATCGTAAACTCTGCCATCATTGTATTATAGTGCTGGTTATATTGTTTTAATTTAACTCTGTTGTTTGCATTCTAATTTAATTATTAAGTAGGTTTTTATTAATATGAAAATAATTAAGGATTAATGACGCCATCTGTTCAATTACACGAAATAAAATGAAAATTAATCTAGCTATCTAAGTATATGTAGGTTTTGGGAAACTAACTTTCTCTACTAATTAAGACAAGACGACAAATTTAAGTTTTCTATATTTATTAGGTAAGTTTCTAAACTAGTTATATATAGTATCACGGCTCTGCGAGATTGTCTAAATTCATATACATATCGAGCTGTAAATGCAGCTCTATTTATACGAAAAACCAGTTCATACATTTAAATATAAATTTAAAAGTTAAAAAACTAAGATTTTAACCAGCCAAAATTAATATAAAAAAACTGGTGGTGGGTAATGACTTAATTAGCTTATATTATAAATGTGGGCCTTATTGGAGTTCAAATAAAAATGTTTGTGGAGATGAAAGTTTTGGTCATTAATTGAATTGTAGACAAGTTAATGGATTTTATGCCCGTGTTTTCTGGACCAAACTGGCTTACAATAAGATGATTTATATTCACAGGTTTTGTAATTAGGTCGTCGAGTTGCTGTATAGAGCTTACCTTTATACTGATGTAGAAGTTTGCAGATATGGCATTAAATTTAATAAAAGTTTAGTGAAGAATTTATATATAAAAGCTATAACTATACAATTTTTTAAATGAATTAAACATGGCGACATCTACACTTTAATAATTGTCTGGAAGGGCCTGATCCATATATTCAGCTATCAAAAAATGCCGCGCCCGATTCTGCCCTATTGGCGCTTTATTGACGCCTTAATATTGCACGGCTCTAGGAGTGTATGACATGTCACCGTGCCTTTTACGTCTCTTAATTAATTCACGTTTTAGTCATTTTCATTCTCTAAACTGGAAAATTTCTTTGGCAACGCTCTAAAATTAATTGCTGAAATCCTTAAAATTTCTATCTTACGTAGTTTTATGACATTAGATATTATAGTAGAAGTGGCTTAAATATTCGAAAACAACTTATGTTATATAGTCAGATACTTACATTTACGCATTGACCTCCGCATCCATGATCAGAAAAATGAACAAATGGGTCAAAAATAACTTTCTTTAATCACCTTATATTTTTTCTGCCGAATTCAATCAAATTTGATCAGCTTTATCCACTTTGTGCTGACAGGAGAAAAATAATTTAAATATTTCAATTATCAATAGGCCCATTTCAATAAAAGTATTGTTAGACAGTGGCAACCGTTTCTGATTAAAATCTTCAGAAATATTAATAGTCGCCATTATTTCTGATTTACAATAATTTAAAATACTCGTGATCTAGAATTTTTTTGAAAATATATGTAATTTTGGATAATAACGTTTCACTGTTTGTTTACAAAACGCCTACGGTGTTGATATTTCATATTTTATACACGCGAGAAAGCGCACGCAATAGATGGAGTTGATCTTTATAAAGAACTGCAATCTTATTCTCTATAACAAACGCCATTTGGATTTTCTTACATACCTTGCAAACAGGTTTATTATGTTACGTGCAATACAAATATAATTATGTTATGCTTTATACAATTGCATCTTACAGGATCTGATAACAAGATAGCTTACAATTTAGCATTCAGAGGCATAGGCAAGGGGAATTTCAGGTGGGAGATTTGCAAAGGAAATGCATAGAAAGTGACATTTTGATGCAAAAGTTAAAGCTCACTTCACATATTACCAACGCCACTTTCCGATATTAGCGATTAGAAACCTAGAGATACATAAATATTTAATCAAAAAAGTTACATAAAATACCTTTATTTAATTTTTAGAGTTATGATTATTGTTACAATTTTTTTAAATTCTTTTTTATCGTTGTCATTAAAACGGCATACTTTACTACGTTTTGCGATTTATCTTCGCTTTGTCTTAATAGTTTTTAAATAAAATTATTTTAATCTGTTTTTAATCACCGGCCTCTGTTATCGATCTCTGTCTTTATTTCTTGATATGATGCGCAATTTTTAAATAACTGTGACTCTATGTTAATATAAATAACAATATAATACAAATATCTGTTATGTTCTACATTCAATTATTGTCTTTTTCTCAAATTTCTTGTCGCTTCAACGCTGCAGTCCGCAGTAAATTCCTCGACAAGTCGCAATTAACATACAATATGCGATATACAACGTAACATTAATATTTATATGTTTTTAAAGGAATATATTCGTATTTAAGTATATATGCGTATATATTAGTAATGATTATAATATACAGCATAATGCTATTTTATAAAAAGTGTTGTGGGCCGAACAAAAATGGTCGACTGCAACTTTGTCCAACTCTTCTTTACAACTACATGTACTTTAAAATAATTTCAAACCTTTGCATTGATTTTACACTTGAATTTGTACTTAGCACGACAAGTATGCAGTTACGCATCGTGTTTCTGAAATATTAAATCGGCATGAAGACCGTCTATTTATATAATACTTGAGATAATGATTAAGATAATGATGGAGTCTTTGTCCAACGGAAGTAATCAAAATTGTGCTTATAATGTGCATTAGAGTGAAAGTCATGCATCAGACGCGTAAACACATTTTTTGTAAAGTATCGTACAGTTGTTTTTTCCAGCAAAATTGCAAAGTTAAGCTAAATAAAATTAAAAACGATTAAAATGTAGAGCGAATATTGCCTATAGGCCACTTGGAAATTACATTTGCACTAGGTAGTCATTTGTAAACTCTAATACATTTGTATATATTTTGGGTCAAAATTTTCAATAGATCTGCTATTTCTATTTTATTATAAAATGTAAAATGAGAAGAGGCATCATTAATGATGGAATTATCACCTGCAAAAGGATAATTATAACATTACAAAATTAAATAATAACTGTGAGAAATACTGGAATATAATCACATTAGCTGAAAATTACTTGAATTTCGAATAACGTAGTAAAATAATATATCTATAAATACAACACTTTTATTGACAATACAGTGCATTAACAGTTAATAGGTAGTTTAAACAAGAGTTCAAACAAGTATTTCAAATAAAAATGTTAGTCGACAGAATGTAAAAAGATTAAAAAATGTCTTGGGAAATTGTCCCAAAAGTTTCCAGCACTGCCGCTGATTTTTCCGCAGTACCGCCAAAGCAAGGAGTTTCTTCAGTAAAGAGGTGGACCTTGAATCTCCTGAGACTATAGAGATGAGTCTTACCAACTAATTCACGAAAGCAAGACCCAAAGTGCCCCAACAACGGACTGTCATTGGCCATGGGGACAAACTCGCGAGAGGTAGCCAAGAGGCATACTTTACCAGATTTTGCGCACCCGACTCTTTTGCTGATTTGTTCACATATAACGGCGCTGTCGTGTTAGCGCATGTTGCATCACAAGCAAGGCATTTGCTCTGTGATCATTGTAATAGCTTGAAACTATCTGGCCGTTAGGTCCTGAACGCATCACTCATGGTGGCTTCCACTGTGCTGTTACACTGTCGCTCTGAATTGTACGCCGCACGACATCGTTGATCAAATTATAACGTTAATGACGACCAGCACTGGGCTTTCAGGTCACATCATGACGACCCAACTTATCTAGTAATGCGCCAGAGCAGCACTTATGGTGAAACGCCAATGAAGAACGAGTCGAAGGTCTAAAGCAAATCTTATCGAACTGTCATCAAGATATAGGCCAAGTGATGCGGAAAGTAGCGCGTATATACAATACATATGTATTCATACATATACATGTTTACATACTTTAATATATTGTATATAATTTACATTACGCGATGTGAATAATGTAAACTATGCACATTGAAATAATGTAAATTATAATTATAGTTAAGTAAGACAGTCAATTTTAATATAGTAAGGCATTTTGTATAAAGTTTTATAAATTGATATAGAATCAATACCGATGGAAGCAATAAAATGCGAATATATGAATTTATCATCACTTTTATCAACTACGATTGAAAACAAATTTACAACTGACAGTGCTTTTTTTACTAATACAAGCCAAAATATGTTGTCAAATTTTAAACCAAGGCAAGTTAACACTTCTGACAGCAAGTTAACACTTCTGACATTCTATCAACAGGACGCCGTAAGGTACAAATACTATTACTGGATAATTTTTCACATTGGCATAATTATTATTTTACTTAATGGTCTCATGCTCGCTGTTTTGTTGAGATACAAAGAGAATCGTCGCAATAGCACAAGTAAACTGATTATAAATCTAACCGTTATGGATATATTGGGAGGCGTGGCTCTCATGATTTCATATTTTCCTCGATCGTATCGTTATACATTTTCAGACGACATCTTTGGACTCGTATTGTGCGATTTATTTGATAAAACTATCCTCCAATATTCAGTTTCATATGGAGTAATATATCAACTAACGATCATAGCCATAGAGCGCTATTTTAAAATTGTTTATCCCGTGAATCATAGAAAGTATTATCGTCCTTGGATGCTAAACTGCATGATAGCAACACCGTGGTTTGTTGGTTTCACTGCCATGACCATCCCAATAGTTCTAACAACGATGTAGTTGAAGGAATTTGCGATCAATTTTTAATTCATGGTTATCTCACTATTAGAATATTTTATGGCTTAGGTATTGCTATATTTGGATACATTATACCTGTGTTAATAATAACCAATTGCTACTTTCGTATAGCATTAGTAATTAAAGGAAGATCTAGTGTTTCTGTTCAGAGTACATCGGCGCAAGCTGAGAAAGAAATTAATTCAAACAAAAAAGAATTGAACGCTATAAGGACTGTGGCTTTAGTCTCATCAGTTTGTGCAGTAACCTGGTTTCCAATCGTCTGTGTGTTCGTTCTTTTTAATATCGGATATGATATAGAGTTTGATGGTCAGGCGTTTTCGTACGCAACTATTATTGCTAGTGGGGGTCCACTGCTTGATCCAATATTGTACGCTTGGCAATATGATTCGGTGCGAAAATCTATTAAAATGATATATTTCTCAACAAAGAGTAATTTCATAAGCTCTCACATAACGGAGACAACACAAGTTACAAGTTAAATTATCACGCATTTAGCAGCGGCTCAGATATGTACAGTAATCAGAATATTACAGCCAAGTTCGCACAATAATAATAAAATAATAATTTACTTTAATTTTTTTTAAATATTAACATATATGTAACAACAAAGGGATGGCTATAGCTTACTTGTGGGGCAACCAATGTGGTTATGTTTATGGTTGTGATATAGTTGTTTGCGTGTTGCAAGGGGTAATATAATGTGGCAAGAGGTATTACGATGAATGATCCGCTTGGCTTACTGAGGTAACGTAAGGACCTTACTTGTAGACTTATGGATCGATTAGTATCAGTTTAGGGTGAGTGTGACAAGACGGAATGATCAATATTTATATACGATGGAACAATTGTTGATAGAATAATTGTAATTTTTAGTAAATAGCTAATGATCACATGACACAAATTGAGCAGGAAGTGTTAGGCTCTTCTATAATTTGTTTCAAAACAGTTGGTATTTTCTAAATATTTGACTTAGTATACAAATTAATTCTTTTGTAAATGAGTTTGGTAGGCGGATCTATATCGCCTCAGGTGATCCAATCTCCACCTCTTTCCTGAAGTAACGACTCGCTTTGGCGGTGCAACGGAGAAATACCGCTAGGAAAAGTTCCCAACGGCAGTGCTGGGAACTTTTGAAACTATTTCCTAAAAACTTTTTAGCTTTTCAATTTTTAAATGTTTGAACGTTTGACAAAATATTTATTTGTTCAAACTCTTAACTTTCTGTACTGCATATTGTATAAACATTATTATTGAACTAGTATATTGAACTATTGTCGATAATTTCCTTGTTACAGTTATTACGTTATTGTTATTATAATATAGATAAATATTCATGGACATATGCTCATTATAAAAAACGTCATTGCCTGCACAGAACGAATATGTCCGTGAATATCGTCATGCTTATTGCAAAACGTCCGGGAATGCTTTCCGGTGGACCCGCATACAGTTGAACAACAAGAGTTCTGACAGCCAATCAGAAATCGCGTCTTATATCATAGCGGTTAGTTCATCTCTGCTGTGTGCCTAGACGCTCGCTAAGTTAATAAGCTTGGCTGCTGAAGCTGTCTTATACGTTAGCTGTTTGCGATTTGCTGTCAAAAGTTTTTTCTATTCAAGGCACGCCATATATCAGCCTATAGTCGCATTGGTTATGTGTGACTTTTCCTAGATCACTCAAATATTAGCCAATGCTGTGAGCATTTGTTGTAATAAATATTTATGCCATCTATCATATTACTAGGCCTAAAATTAAGCTATATTTTATTTGTGTTGGTCTGCTTCATTTATTTATTTTAGACACTGATCATTTCATAATAACATTAGATAAGACAAGTCAAAGAACAGATCAAGGAATATTAGTTAAAGTGACTCTAATGATGCCCCTGTTAACTACATAAAAACAAAATCAATTCTGTACATTGCAGAATAAAAACTCTGAACAATAAAAACACATCAAATCTTCAATTAAAAATACATAAAAACAACCTATCAATGTCAAAAAAATTCTTAGTATTACATGTCAATAACAAATCATAAAATAATAGTTGAAACTTTATAATTATAATGTATACATCAGTTAAAAGCTGGGTTGAAAACATTTTACATTCAATTGACTTGCTTGTGTCAATTTAATTGATGGCAGAAAATAAAATCAAATTAGTATTGAGAAATAAGACGATTAATAATTACGCCATTCTGCGTCGTTAAGGAAAACTAAAAGATACCATAAACAATAAATTTACAGTACAAAGCATTTAAAGGCTGACAATTTAGCTGCATAGTTTATATGTCTAACTAGCGCAACTGTTAAGGCATACAAACTATGCAGATAAATTCTTAATTCACAGCCATTTGTTTGTTAACAGTAATTTCCAAACAGCAGCGCTAGCAGCTGTCTGAAAACTGTTTGTCCAAAGTGGCAGGCAGGCAAATGAACTAGATTTTACAATAAATAAAAACTTTAGAAATTTTCTAGATATAACACTTTATAGAAGAAACATAGATCAAAATTATATGACTTTACAACATCAAACTTTTTTTAAATTAACCGATACACACATTCTTTTACATAAAAAATCCTGCCACCCGGCACATGTAATGCATGGGATTATCAGTTCACAATTTAATAGGTTCAAAAAACTATCAAGCTCACACATCGATTACTCTCAAAGTTGTTATACTTTAATTAAGGCTTTGCAGCAGAGAGGTTATAATAAAAGAAAGTTGAGAGAGGCCAAAAATAAGATTTGGTTCACAAATACGAAAAAAACTAAAAAAAATCATAATTTACCTTTATTACCTATGATTTTTTCTTATAGTTGTTTTTATAAAAAATTACTTATAGAAATCAAGAAAATTCTCTAAAAAAATGTTTTTTTTTCAAAATTTTAAGCCGATAGCAGCTTTTAAAATAATAAAAACCTAGGACAATTACTAGTTAGAGCCAAATTATAATTATATATAAAATTTAATTTGAAAAAATAAAAAAATAAAATATAAAATTAAAAATGAAAAACAAAAAATCAAAATTAAAACCGGTAAAAGCAAGCCCCCCCAGGATTGGGTTTTAACCTAAATATTAGGTAACACCCCAAGACCCATACAGAGTATGTTTTGAATACACGCAACTACTATATTGAGTGCGTGCCATATACCAAGCAACTACTAGATTGAGTGTGTGCCATATACCACGCAACTACTAGATTGAGTGCGTGCTATATACCACGCAACTACTAGATTGAGTGCGTGCATTGATGCATCAATTTGACTCGTCTGTCTCGTCTTTGACTCGTGTGTCTGTATATAATCGTTTAAGTTTTCTGTTATTCTTCGCTCCGTCCATCCATCAATCAATGCGGTTTTGTTTAAAGTCTTGACGTCTGGCAACTGAGACTGCAATCAAAAATATATATATACAAGGTGCGCCAAAAAATAACCACCTAGCGACTTCGCGAAAACTAAGCCAAAAATAATGTTTTTTTTTTAAATTTTGTCAGTTTGAAGAGGAGGAAATTTGACATCTAGATAGAAATTTTACTTTGATATCTCAATTCGTTCAAAAGTTACGAACTTTCTACAAAAAAACTTAAATTTCAATTTAACCAAGCTCTATAATAGAGCAGTCTCTTAATTTTATGATTTTTTTTAAGCAATTAGTTGATTTTTTTATAAAACGGGTCAATTTATGAGCATGGTATCTGTGAATAAAGTTGACAACAATAAATTTTGTAAAAACCACTTCTTCAGCAACGACACTTTAATACATATTATTACATATTATTGCGTAAAATATTTATTTTTTAAAACATTATTTTTTGTTACGTGTGGAGAGCGTCCCCGTGCAGTTAAATAGTGAATTAATTTGTTAGTAACGTAGCGCAGTGTTCGTCTATAGGGGTCGTCTCAAAAAGTTGAATAATGAAGCTAACGAATTTAATTAAATAATTAATTAATTAATGATCAATTACGATATTTGTTAATTGATTCGTGAAATTTTATCGTAAGTTCTCTTGTATGCAAAATTTCAAGTCAATGGGAAAATGGGAAGCTGGCTAAATATCGATGACAAGATTTGTACTATACAAACATACATATACACATACATACATACACGCACACACACATACATACATACATATATACATACATACATACATACAAACACATGAAGCTAATAAAAGTGTTGTAAAATACCCTCTGTCTATTTTGATCTGAGCCTAAAAGCTCTTTCTGGGAAGCTGAATTTGCAAGTACTGGAAAATGCAGGTACTGGAAAATGCAGGTAATTTAAAATTAATGTAGGCCTGAAGGCAAATGCATGGTTAAAATATATTTTATTTAATAAAATTCTTTCAAAAACGATTAATTTTATAATTAATGTTGAAAGAAACGAATAGTTAACATGCAGACATTGTAGAAATGTTATTGATTTCTTTATAAAAATGGTTTTTACTTTGTTTGTTTCAAAATAAAATGATTGATACATTTTTAATAAGAGAGGAAAAAATAGAACGAGAAAGCTAGTATCAATTGTCTCCACGGAGTTGTATTGTAAAAGCTAGGTGCTACACTATTTTTTGATAACATTTCTCATTAATAATTACCCCTGCAAATAGTCCTGCGGACGTCCATTCAATGATATCTACTACAGAATCCTTTTAATTGTAATTTTATTTCAATAATTAATGAGAAATGTTATCAAAAAATAGTGTAGCACCTAGATTCCACAATGCAACTCTGTGGAGACAATTGATACGAACTTTCTGGTTCTATATTTTCCTCTCTTATTAAAAATGTATCAATCATTTTAGTTTGAAACAAACAAAGTAAAAACCATTTTCATAATCGAATAATAGTTTTTCGAAACTGGTTAAACTTTTGAAATCTTACTTATGCAATAAATTTTACATATTTTTAATTTCTGGCAGATATTGGATCAAATTATAATAATTAAACTCTTGAGTATAAACGCATTTAGATTTTAATGTTCTTGCAGAAAATTTTGCAATAAAATTTTTATACGAAATCAATAACGTTTCTACAATGTCTGCATATTAACTATTCGTTTCTTCTAATATTAATTATAAAATTAATCATTTTTTCAAAGAATTTTACTAAATAAAATATATTTTAACAATGCATTCTCCTTTTAGCCAACCATCATTTTTCATTACCTGCATTTTCAAGTACCTGCAATTTCCAGTACCTGTATTTTCCAATACCTCGCATTTTCCAGTACTTGCATTTTCCAGTACCTGCATTTTCCAGTACCTGCATTTTCCAGTACTTGCAAGTTTTACCCTGACAGCTTTACCTGCATTTTGCAGTACTTGCAAATTCCACCCCGACAGCTTTACTTGCATTTTCCAGTACTTGCAAATTCAGGCTACTCGCACTTTCTTGTTGCTGATACGGGTGTATTCATGATGTTTTGTGTCAAATCAGTGCAATTCTGCTGCTCATCAGTTTTCATTCTGTCGTGACTTTTAACTGTGATAAAGGCTCATAAAATTTTGCAGGGATTGCCTCATGGTTCTGATAGTCCTAATGATTAATATTGGATAAATATTTCAGAGTTCTTTTCCACTTTTAATGAGGCAATTTCTAAACTTTTAAAATACTGAAAATAATCTTGAAAATACTGTGTTGGTTAAAT
>JAQIXG010004285.1:0-13166 GCA_034700105.1 Oconnorella tubifera
AGATGTCAACAAGATCACATGATCAAAATTTTGATGATCCCAAAGGAAAAGTTTAAATGATCCCAGAGAAAGAAATTTAGGTGATCCTAAAGAAAAAATTATCTTCTTCTTTTTAGTCCATCTTAAGAACGTTGTTTTTAATTTTTTTATATATTTTATTAAACTTAAATTTACAGTTCAGATATAGCAAAAGTTAATGTTTCTTCATTATTTCTGCTTTTAGTTGCAAAAGTAAAACGAAACTCTGAAAATCTCATATAGTCCTAACTGACTTGATATATATATATCAAAAATATTATAAAGTAGGCTTAACGCTTATAGAAAGCATGGAAAACGCAAAACAAAAGGCAAACGAAAAAAAGATTGAAAATGTCACTACAATAGTTATTTATCTGTCTAAAGATGTAGATTTTTAGTATTAAATTTCTCCAAACTACTTTTACATTTGTAGGACCAATTAATCGTGTTGTTAATTAATAATAGTCTACTAGTCTTACAATTATAATTACAGTATAGAAATTTAATTTTATGTCAATTTATGAACAATGAAAAATTAGTTTCATCCATACGTTTAACTATATAAAAACAAACCTCTTTAGCGCTTGAGAATGGCAACACAGTTATTCCAAGTAACAAATCCGCAACCGCTAAAGATATCACAAAAGTATTCGTTACCGTTCTAAGTTTTTCTTGCGTTAAAACCGCAACAATGACGAGACCGTTACCGACGATGACGATAAGGTTGAAGGCGAGTAGGAAGGACATGGGGGCGATGAAGGCGATGCTGTCCAGGGCGGGGGTGTCCTTGGGGTCCTGGCAGTCCGTCGGTGAAGTTTCATCGAGAGTTTGGATCCGTGTTAGAGATTCGTTGCAAATGTGAATATTTTCAAAGTTTGACTGCATTTTTAAATCAGTACAACGTAACGGATGCCATATTAATATGTTACGACGTAATTTAAATAAATAACGTGATATATTTTATTGTATCCTGACGTATTTTTAATCCCATCATATATAAAGCCTAAAGAGTAACGTAATCCTTTTTAAATAACGTAAATAATAATAAATATATTACGTTATATGATCTATATTGGTATATCATGACGTATTTTTAATTTGTTTTCGTGTGTCATAAAGTATTTTGAATCCATTTAAAATCTATAGAGCAAACGTAATCCTTTAAAACTACTGCAAGAAGAAAACATATGTTTTAATTTAATACAGGTTTAAAATTTCGTAAACTTTATTCAAGAGTACATCTTTACATGAGAATCTGATTAACAAACAAGTTATTTTGATTGCATTATAAAAAGCTCGAGTTTCTTTTATATTTGTACTTTTCAATCGCAACGATGTTTTTTTCGCTGCATTTCAAGCGCAGCGATTTGATAGTCACGGATTCGATTAATGATCAGCGAACAGGAAACGACAGCATTGCGGGATGCGACTTAAATGACACATCGTAGAACAAATGCATTGCTCTGAGTGCTTTTAGAAATTGCGAATAAATAGGCATGCTACGTAATTCGCTTACGTTTTACTTGCGTTAAAATTTCGTAAGTTATTTAACGTCTGAATTAAGGCAGATATTACAGTATATATAAGACTATGTGATTATAATGCGGTATGTTTGGTAGAAATTATAACAATTTTAGAACTGAACTCTAAAAAGATTTAGTTTTAATCTTCAGAAATTAATATGTACTTTTACATTACAGAGAATGATATAGTGTTTTAGATAAGACTTTAAATTTCCTGTCGTGTAGGCATATGTAACTGTATTTTAATTTCCTGACAAACTACATCGTGAACTTTACACATGATTATATCAATAATATCTATTTATTCTATAAGCAAATAATAAATTTTGTGAACCGGGAAAAAATTCTCACCAACAATCATTCTGAAAATACAGGAAATTTCAGTTTATGACACGCAACATTTGCTATGTTTTAAAAGTGAACCAAGAACAGAGATTTTTAAATTATACAAATCAGCATTCATACAAATTTAATAATAAGTTAATAATCATTTGATACGTTTAATGTTTTTCTCTGTGAAAAACACCACAGTGTGTATTGCATTGTAGCAAAACTACTATTCTCAGAATCTTGGCAATAAAAATCATTTGCTGCTCTTATAGGCTAACCAATTTCTTTGTTTCTTTGATGTATAGCTTTAATTTGCAGTCAAATCGACGCAGTGCAGTCGTCTATACTGGATAAAATAAATCAATCTCTCTCTCTTAATAAGGTCCCATGAAACAGCGTGAATCTGTTGAAATTGTTTCAAATAACAGCAATTTGCGAAGATAATAATACCATCCAAAAAGAAGCAGTTTTTTGCAATAAACAGAATATGGATTCTACTTTTTCTCTCTTTAATTTCTATCCTGATCTTCTAGCTTCATCAAATCCCATCAATTTTTACTTAATGTCAACATTTCATAACCTATATTAGTATTTGCATGTAAAAATACAGTAAAATAAATATGAAATGCAAGAAGTATACTAATATAATATACTTCTAATATATATACTAGAAGTATATTACATTAATATACTTCTATCTATAATCCTCTTATTAAGTATCCAGATTATCTGCATAATATATTAATATTGTATATTAATTTAATATACAGTAAAATAAATATGAAATGCAAGAACGAAAATACTATAGAAATAAATTATAAGCTCGATCTCTAATTTTACGATTTAGACTATCCATGGTTTATTCTTATCATTGCAATTTTGATGAAATCCCAAAGCGGTATCCAGTATCCCTCAAATCGTAAATATCCTATCCTATTCCTTGCAACTCAAACTACACTGTACTTAAGCAGTTGAACTTGACGTGTATATTATTACACCTTTGCTGTAGATATTCATCATAAAGTAACAACATTCGGAACATCCGATACAGGTTTATCGTAGAATCGCAATTTTGGAGAAAATTTTATGTTTCGTTTATGAGCAAGAAATCGAGGTATATGGCCACGCATAACGTTGAACGTAAAGTTGTTGCGGTGTTGCAAACGCAACTAAAACGTAACGTTTGTTACGTTTATGAAATAACCAAAGTTCAATTTCTATATAAATGAAATTATCTTGCTTGCCTACAAGAGATATTTTATCGTGAATTTTGTAGCAATGTTTAACCTACACGCAAAATACGTTGAAAATATTGACCTCAATTACAGAGTGATATTTTTAGTGAATTGCCTGCTTTTCAATAATAATTATTTTAATTCAATTTGAGAGCAAAGTTTATCGAGAATTAGCTGGCAAGAAAACAACTGTGGAAACAACTCATTGATAATAACAATCATCTAATGAGTGGCCCAAAGTGCGACAATAAAGTTGGACATGCGATTATTTTGGATCCAAATTTGAAAATTGCAGTTTGAAGAATAAGTAAACAAGAATCGAGAAATGTATGTATATCAAGCATTAAACCGAACTCATAATAGATAAACTCAATAGTTTTATTTCATGCATATTTAAAGAAACTCAATCAATGTAAATGTCAAGTCCTATGTCAAGCAACACTCGTAGATCATTTTTATGCATATTGTGAAATCATAATTTGCCATTATTGATAGCGAGTATTGGATCATCGTATCAGTTTATGTTATAAATGACAGCTTTATTATATTCGCATTTTCAATCCGTCGCATTGAACCAAATATTCTTCTTTAATTAAATCAAGCGAGAGTATTATTTGATATCATGTGATGAAGATATTCAACAATACCAGTATTTGAATAAACTCTGTTCTGATTTCTTTTTTGTCATCAGCAATGCTGACTCTGATTGATTTATTATATTATAAATTCGCTTTCCTAGGTATATAAATAACAAGAATTGATTAAATTCACTGTCAAATTATCAACAAAATAGAGACAATACTTTGATAAATGTAACTACAAGATTTCAGTCGCTTATATGCAGATTTGAAACTAATGAGATCAAAATAAAATATCTAAGAAACATGTTTTAGTCATGTAAAATTAATGATGTCCTTGTTAGGAAGCCTACAGCAATCTCGGCTGTTATAATTCTGTGAATGTCAAGAAAGTCGCTTGATCGTTAAAACAGACAAGATATTTTATATTGAATATTGGATGATCATACGATTCTTTTGACTGGAGTAAATATTTAAATATTTACATCTCAACGAAATTTAACAACAATTCTAAAATTATCAAAGCAAAAAGTTCAAGTATTCTCAATAAGCAGACTACTCCTTCTGCATAATAAAAGAAGTAACATAGCAATATCTTCATATAGCGCTACGATATTTTGTCGCTACACTTTGTTATGCTCTTAATTTCTAAAAACAAATATACAGAAATTTGTTGCAATTGCATTATATAAGACTATTACATTATTATCTAGTCATTCGAGATTATTTTTGCTTTGCTTTCAAAGTTCACGCTGTAGACTTAATATAAGCATCAAAGCGAACAACTATTTTTTTCCTAGTATTTCAAAGTCGCGCAATCCTTGGACGACAATGCACGAGGGAAACGTCTGTAAGATAACCGGAAGTAGAAAAAGCAAAAAGCAGAAAACGCGATGGGAAAATGGCAACGAAACATTATTGAAAAGGGAATATTGCCTAATGGCTCAGAATGTCGCGGAAATAAATTTATAAGCAATCGAGCGAAGGACGACAATAGGCCGTAATCGAGAATGATGTTTGTAGCAAACATTCAGTCACTGGATCCGTAAATTCAATATCACACAGATGACGATTTTTTTTAGCTACTAGAGTGTCAAAATTTACAATCGTAGATTCTTGGCCAATGAATTGCTTAATCAAGATTTTCAATGTTGAGTTTTGAAAGTTTATCAAAATATCTCTTTCTGTCATCACAAAACAATCAATGCAAGTTGAAATATTTATATTATATCTTAATTTTGTGATGAAATACCATGATTTAATATTATCGTAATAGTTGCCTCATATTGCGTGCTTGCAAACTTATTGCGTATTTTCTGCGTAAATCGTACGCGATTTTTTGACGCGTCGCGTTAAAGCTACGAAATCAAAATTTGAATGCGTAACTAATTTCGCGGCAGGTGCATCGATCTAAATGCAGTTAGCTATGGTACAGAAACGGCTAACTAGATTCCGTAGCGAAAAGCAATACGTTGATATTGCATTGACGCGGCAGGAAAAATCACGTCAGGCGGGTATCCTTGCGTGATGCGTTCTTTCTTGCGGTATTTGCGACGCCTAATTTCATTTTAAAAAAGATATCGCCTTGCAAAAGACTTAAATAAATCGCGATTCTAAAATATTCTATAGTTTTCCATTCGGATGCATTAAAAAGTAACACTATGTTGCAATTTTGACCGCGTGAAACGATACAAAATATTTATAAATAGACAATTCTAGAAGCATGTACACATTATAAACATGCAAAGTGCTCATAGTAGTCTAAGCGCGTTGGTTAAATCACTTCATTCACTGAAAAAAAACACAAAAAGTAGCAAAGCACGCCCACGTATATAGCAATTATCATTGATGTTCCCAAGTCAGTAATCTCTTAGCATTAGAGTAGGACTCGATGAAGCGGTTGATATGTAACGAAGAAATTATTATCCGGCTTCCTTTTGTACATTTAAAGCAAAAGCCGATCGCAAAAATAAGCCACAGTTGCGTCAATTAATTCACTATATTCACTAAATTAAAGATAAAAATAACTTGCGCAATATGCGCAATTACGTAAGCAATGTTTATGACGTGTATACATTTTTTAACTAATAATATTATGATAGGACTATAACTTGTTGTATTATGGGCATTTCATGTTTTGATTAAATGTCACTTTGAGCGACGATAAATCACTCGCATGCGATGATTAATGAAATTTAAGGACAACCTTTGCTATTATACGTTACATTACAAGATGAAATGATATTGTTCGTGGATTTAGTGAGATGCTAAATTATTGCAGTTTCTGAGACTTTGCATTGTAGTAAACAAGCATTACTAGGACGAATAGAATGAACGTAGAAATAAAATTGAAGCCAGGAAAGCGATCAATATTAATGTCATTATTGCGTGAGAAGCGTTTGTTTTAAAAATGGACACATCATTACTGATATGGTTTCTCGTTGTTAAGTAACATTTTATTTATATCTTCTTTACGTTACATTGTTTAAAAATCTTGATGACACAATAATAAAGTGTTCAGAAATGTGACTGATTTATAAAAAATTGATTTTAATTAAAGCAATTTATCAATTTGTCCAATTCAGACGTAAACCAGTGGATTCAAACCGTTTTATAGTAAAATTTAATTGCGCATGTCCGCTAAACAAATTTCTTTACTGTATTGCTTTGGACATTTTCTAGTTCATGACTTTAACTAAAGAAAACTGCGCTTGATTTAATCGTGATAAAATAATAAGATTTTATATTTTGTCCTTTTTACATTTTAACATAAGACGACCTCACTAGTACAGATTTTATTCGATTTTAATTTGATTTAATTTAAAAAGAATATTATATAATGAATAATCGTGATATTGTACGATATTTAGTTTAACACGAAACTATCAATCAATTAGATAAAATTGAAAGTTTCAGCGTTGACACATAACGTCGATACTTTCTTAACCTGTTAAAATATCTACGTTGTCATTTGCTTTTGGGGTTGTTTTCACTCAAGAATCTCAAGGCTAAAAATACAAAAATACTGTAAATGTAAAAATACTGAATACTTCGTTTTTTCGCATTAATTGCATTCACTGAAACTAGCTAAATCATAAATACATGACATTGTGTTCAAATAGATAACTAAATTATAGTTTATTATACAATTCTTAAAGCAGAAATTCATCATCTTGCACATGCTACAAAGGCTAACAGTAAAAAGAAACCAAGCCATAACTTAAGTGTCAACTCAATGAGAAGACTAAAAGTGACAAGTGATGAAATTGTTGTATTTAACGTTTGGTTGGACTGAAGAAAATTACTAGACCGCTCCACCTCGGTCAATTAGACACATTATTGTCAGCTTCTGAGCTGCAATGATAAAACTTTCAGCTGCAGCTTGAAATTGAATAAAGTGCTGCTGTAATAATTATTTACAATTGGTTTTTGAAATGATATAACAAAGAAATTGATATTGTAATCGAGTTTAATAGTAATAATCTATTAGTATTGCTTATAGTTATACACAAAATGTGTATACCTATATATTCTTGCAATTATAATGGTCATTATATGTAATTAGTCATTGCAATTGTTTCTTCATTGTCATTAATATAAATATTACAGCCTATTTTTAGCAAGATTATCGATTACACTAAAATAAATAATATAATAAATACGTTTATTATAAAACCTAGATAATAACCAACGGATATTTGACAAATTGAATTGCAAGATTTTATGCCAGATATAAATCAATGTAATTGAAGTACGTAGACAAAATTCTCAAGTTGATAAATTAAGCATTGACAGCAAATGTTTTTTCCTTGAATGAAGACTTAGGAATATGTTAAGTCCATTAATTGACAAGAAATCCAAAAGATTAGACGACAATTACCTTTTCGCTCAATCCCCCTTGTTGAACGCTGCAGGTCTAAGCGGCTAAATCTGTTTGTAACAAAAACTATCAAGCCAGTGGCGAAGAGCATTTCATAAATATAAGGTTTATAAAAAATAAGAATTAAATGTATTCAAAATTTTATTAACGTTCTATCATTTTAAAATTCGTATTTTTAATTGAATTACAATACATGTTTCATAATAGTTTATTAGCCTAGTATTTAATTGAGCTCCGACTTAAAACTGTGTTTTAAGCAAATAAATTCAAACTAAATATTCTGCAGCATGTTACTGTATGAAGATAATCTAAATTATCCGTGTAATAACCGAATGGAATTACTAGAAAACCTCAATTTAACATTACTAATATTAAATTTAATATTAACAATACAAGTATTATTTGCTAAATATGACTTTCAGCGCATAAATAAATCATTAATTATCACTTTTTGCGTTGCCCAAAATATCTAAACCACTATAAAATTACATCATATAATGATAATCAAGTAATTAATAAAATTTATTTATCGCCAAAATTTTTGGGGCGATTGTGACTCAAGTTTTTCTATTTTCCCCCGACTTCTTGTTCGTGCGCTCGACTCGCCAGCTTACCTAATCAAAGACGTCAACGTTAGTATAGAGTCCTCGAGAAATCTTCTATTATTCTCATCGCGAACTCGCCCGGGGGTCTCTCGAACGTTCAGAAAAAAAACTATGCCAAGAAAATAATAATAATGTCATAATAATAATGTTTGCCAGTTAATTGCTGTAACTTTCTTTGTGTATTTCATATATGTGGATATATTGTGTGGAGAAAAATGAAATGTTATAGCAATTATGCAATAATATTTCTATTTATATATCCAGGTATACAGTCAAAAACGTCTATAGAAATTTAATGCATAATGGTTACATTGTAGATGGATCCTATTATTTAATTGTATTATTTGTCACGGCTCGTTAGAGAAGTGGTTAGAGCGCTGGACTCGGATGCACCAGGTTTGAATCCCGGATAGCTCAGTATTTGTCTAACTAGCTGCACCCTTTAGTAAGACGCTTAAATTAACCGCTACGTCCGAGACATCATTCGAATAATACAATAATTGATTCGTTAAAATTTACCTAACTTAATAATTACGCAAACAGGTAAAATTACTTAAATTACAAGGTTCTAGGCCTTGCAAATACCAAAATATTACTTAGAGTCTTAGATTTTAATATCTAAAATTATCTTGGTGGTTGAATAAATAACCACAACTTTAACACAATCTTACGATGACAAAACAGACGCTAAGATCAACTAAAACTTAAAATAAATATTAGCCTATTTATTTTCCGAGATTCTGAGGTGTTAAATCTTTTCCTAAGTATGCTTTTTATACACAGCTGTACTTTCGCTTTAATCACTATCATCAATAACAATTGCTGTCCTAGTTTTAACCTTCCGGTTTCCTGAAATAACAAAATCTCCATCTACCGAATCATCATCATCAACTTCAGTTTCACCCGAATCTCCTTCAGATTCTAACTTAGAAACTTCTTTTGACAATTTTTGTCTTTTTTTACGATGATCATCACAGCTGGCTGTTAATGCGTCCAAATTTTCAGTTAAATTAGATTTATTTTTACATTTTAAAGTATTAGATTCAAGTGGTTGAGCAATATTAGCCACTTCAATCTTAGAAACACAACTTGTCTTATTTGTTATTTTACTCTCTGATATAAAACTTGAGTTTGCTTCAGTTGAATTACGAGATAATTTGATATTTGATTTTTTAGACGAATTCTCGGACATGAGATTCATGGATATTCTATGATTTTCAGTTTCCAGTAACCGTGCTCGAGAACCTGTAGAATATAAAAACTAAATAATGATTAATACGGAAACTTAAAACATTAATTAAAGCTGAAAACAGTATAAAAGTTTCAAATTGCAAAAATGTCTAAAACCTAACCACTGTAAATAAAAACCATTAAGTACAACATTAGAATGAATACAACTTGATATTAGATGAAAACTGCAAACCAAATCATTCAATAATTTATATAATATAAACAGTTGCTTTACAAAAAATTAACATTAGACTATTATAGAGCAATTTTGAACATAACAAATCAATACAGAAACAAAACAGTTAAACTACCAATTAAAACCACAGAATCTAAAAAAGCTTTACATTTAGTAACTACAATCTATACCTGGAAGTAAATAGCTGATTGTACTGTAAGGAGTAAAGTGAAAATCTTCTCGAATATATTCATTTAAAAGTAAATATATCAACACGTTTTCTGCGTTTGATCTCGCTATTTTAGGAGCAACCATCCCTCTAACCCTAAGTGGTACAGCCCCCCTCCCCTGCCAAGCGTCCAATAGCTTCAAACCAGTTAATCTTTGTTCCATAGATGTCGCTTGTTTAATAATTTGAACGATATCACGAGCGTATTGAGTAATGTCAGATTGTACAACATTGCCTACGTTTATTCAATTATACAGGATAAAAAGTGTCATAATATATTAAATATATTAAAAAGTCATATAATATATATATTAAAATTTAGCAGATTTAATAAATATTAATCTGTTAAAATGTATTTAGTTTCTCTATCACATTAAATTGTCAAAAGTAAAAATATAAGTAATATACTTACTTATTAAAACAAGTACAATATGTATAAGTATTGATAAACAAATAAATTTACAATAAATCAAAAGGCACAACATTCTATGAATATTCTACTAAATTTCAATTTAATAACATAGTTAAAAAAAGCAAAGCTAATAAGCTATAATGCTCATTTAATATTACTTATGATATCATTGATACATTACACTATTCTACTTCTTTATCTCTAGTTATACAATTATCAATACAATTATACTTACATATCAATAGCTATACAACTATAATAATTATTTATCTCTAGTATTTTACCTAAACTATTTTGTATTCTTAGTATTTTGTATTTGTATGCAATTTAAAATACATCACAATACGAATATAATACATACTAGTATACTTTTGATCGCAGTAATCACACATTGCGGAACATTGCGTTGAATCAATCGATTCATTAAAATGTCTCGAAATCATTTTTCTCCGGCAACTATAAAACATTCAAATTGAATTTTAACAACAAAGTTTTTTACCGAATGATGAAAACATTTTCGAGCTTTAAAATATTAGCTTCTAATTTATTATTAGTATAATAAGTAACAAGTTTAAATAGAAAACAAGAAAATAAACAGTTTGACAGTAAATTATCTGCAAATTTGATCCTATAATTGAGGATTAAATTGAATTTACTTCTGATGTGAATAATGTATAAAATTCTTAAATTAAAAAAATCGTACCTTATTCTATGCTACAATAAAATAGATCATTTACTTATAAATCAGAATCAAGAACATTGCTCAAACAATAAAACATTGATCTAAAGTAAAAAAATGATTAAACGATAAAACATTGATTGCGCAATAAAATGTTGAACATGAACTTGCTTGCTATGATCAAAAGCGTAAGCAATCATCCTATACAACTTTTCAAGTCCAGTTTTCTCCGTAAAAACCATCGAACTTTGTCGAAAACAATCAGAAAATCCCACGAATAAAATGCAATAAGCCTGCTTATCATCTCTACCTAAAATAAAAACGCAAAAACTAAACAAAAACTTGTGAATTTTTGTTTGCAATACTTTTTTGAACTATTATTTAAACTGTTTTTAACTGTTTTGTTCTGTCAATAAAATGCGTGTTGATTTAAGAATAAAAAATATGCACTAAAACACACAAAAACTTTAACTTAATTCTTTGAGTTAATGTAATGCAAGCTGTCAATTTAGTTTTTAATCCGCTGCACCCTTTAGTAAATTATTTCATTCTGCTGCTACATTTTTTGAAAATTTATTTTAAAGATTACAGAAAGTTGAACTAAAGAAGAGATTACATACCGGCTCTTCCACTTTCTTGGTAATAGTTTTCCATGGATTTACTGATAGAATGATGTATGACAAAACGTACGTCTGATTTATCAATACCCATACCAAACGCAGTAGTTGCAACAACAACCTTATAAAGCAATACTAATTTATACAACAGACGATAAACTTAACCTTATAAAACAATACAAATTTAAACAACGATTAAACTTTTGTTTATTATATTATTGATATTAATATTTACAACTGGTACAGAAATAACAAAGAAAAAGCAGTCTACTAGGATATAACTCAAATCAGTAAATAAATTTTAAAATATCTAAGTTGTTTGCTAAATAAATATTTATAGATATTTTACGATGTATTTTACTAATATTAGCGAATCAGTAAAATAGATTGCGAAATATCTAATCTGCTGCTAAATAGACCAAAATCAATAAATAAAATTCAAAATATCTAATCTACTGTCAAACAAGCTAGGCTCTTAAAATATACTGCATCCAATCCATTTTATAAAGCAATTTGCTCGTAATTATAAAATGACAAGTACTTGTAATTATAAAATTGCGAAAACGTTAAAATCACTTTAATATCACAACTGCACTAAACTGACTTGTATCTTGTTACTAATCCACTTCCTGTGAACGCAGCTTCGCTGTTCGGCGTCTCTGTTTGCATGATAAGAGTCCGCAGTGATTCCCCTGTCTCTCAGTTCTTTAGTGACTGTCTCCGTGTCTTTCTGAGACAAACAATAGATGATACCTGGAAACAGATTACAAAATGGAAATCAAAATGGGGATCAAACTGGTTTAAAATAAAAAACAGTAAAAACACTACAACACAATGAGTAATAGAATTTTAAACCAGACTGAAATATGTAAATTTATCACAAAGAACTAAAGATAAACTTTTATATTATATACTATTAAACGCTTTACTACTTTAATTTGAAATTTATTCAAAAAAGAACTACTTTTAAAAGAAATTATTATGAAACAGAAGAATAACCAACCAGAAAGATTTTTAAAACGTTGAGAAATCATTTGATGAACGACATCCATTGATTCAGACAATGAAGAGGGTTTAGCGTGAACCTGATTAATGCAATCAGATTACAAAACGAAAACACAACGAAAACATTAATAAAGTAAGCGAAGTTTTAATGAAAAGTCTATGAATTGAATTTTTTATGAATTAAAATTACTTTATCAAATAACGTAAGAATTAAAATACAAGTTTTCTGGAATGAAAAAAACGTCTTATTTTCTGTTTAATGTTTCATAATGGAACAAATTATTCGATTTTTTTAAAAATAAACACACAAACTAATTTTAAAAGCGTAAGGATAACATTAGTTAAGTTATGTTTAACGTCTGGATTACCGTATTATATGAATGATGTCTCAGACGTGGCTGTCAATTTAAGCGTCTTACTATAGGGTGCAGCAAGGTAAGTTTAACATCTAGATTAGAGTATTATACGAGTGATGTCGAAGACTTAGCTGACAATTTAAACGTCTTACTAAAGGGATATCGATATCGGATGGAAACTGAAAATTAATCTTTACGAGTAATAATATGAAATAATTTATTAGTAATTAGTAAAACGTTAATGGATATATGAATATATGCTAATAGATATATAAATAATAGATATATAAATAA
>JAQIXG010004286.1:0-13166 GCA_034700105.1 Oconnorella tubifera
AACTTTTGGGACAGTTTCCCAAGACACTTTTAACTTATTGGTTTTTTAATTGTTTGAGCGTTTGTCAGCATTTTTATTTGCCATGTATGTTCCAACTTTAAAAAAAAAAACAAAAAAACAATATAATAAGATAAATAAATACTGAATTGTTCGGCAAATGGTACTTACATGCTTATTGATCATTCGCAAGGTGGCATAGTAATCCGACGAATCAGTTTATATACGATTTTTAATATCTTTTATTTGACATTCGTTCAACAAAAAGCCAGAGTCGTTACTACAAGAAAAATGGATTTTTTTACATACAAGTTTAATTACAACTAAATACAATTAAATACAACTTTAATAAGTATATCTTGCAACAACACTAATTACTATTTATTGTATTATCCAACATATTTTACTATTTCTAAATTACACACAATTTATAATCATTATTAATGCTTAGTGATTGTCCAATTTATTACAACTCGTATACGTATATACATTAGTAAGTTTTAGTTAACACAAAAATAGCTAAAGTTCGTATCAGGTAATATACTATATATTTTCACTCATTTTATAGCGAAATATAGGATTTAGCATTGTCATATCGAATTTAACAGTGTCATCATTAATTGACATTTCTGTACACGCTTGTAACTACTAGCTATTCTAGCTATATAATTTCTTTCAGTAATCCATTAAACGAATAAACTTCAATTATTTCAAGAATTTAATAGATTCTGATTTTTTAGAGTATAATTTTTACATATATTGAGTAAATTTTGATCATTCTGCCCCCTCCCCCCCCCACCATTTTGTTCTGAATAGCTCTCTTCTATTTTTTCTCTAATACAGCTACAATGAGACAAAAAATAATCAAGATACAATCATTGTAAGGAAAAAAAGATGTGAAAACCAATAAAAAGACACTCATGAGATGTTTTTTGGATTCATTTGCCCCCACCCCTACCCGAAAAATTTAAATAACCAGGGGAGCCGATTATGGGGGGGGGGGGACAGAAGTGAAATTTGCCCCCCTCGACGGGGGAGGCAAAATAATAGAGAATTTTCTTTTGACGAACAAAAACTGAAAGTTTGCTCTATAGACAGAAAAGTGAAGTAGCAATTTTTTTGCCTCCCCGCCCCATTAAGACAGAGAATTTTCTTTAAAAAAATAAAAATTACAAATTTTAGATATAAAGACTTTAAAAAAGAAGAAAAAAAGGTCATCAGGTAATTTTGGAGGAAAATTTTGCCCCCCCCCCCTCGACTAAGAAAACCATTGCGGGTCTCTGGAAATAACGTCCCTGATTTATAAAATCTTTTAACTGTATTGATTGGTTAATTTTAATCTGTCATCAGTTAAGATTTTTTTCAATATAGGAAACCATAAACCATGTTGGTGCATGTTTTAGACCGACTCCAGAGATAGCGTTATTATTTATTTAATTCTTTATATAAATACATTCGCAAGATGTCGCAATAACTGAATAAGTAAAGTAATAACAAGTCCGTTATTTAGATTGTAGTCGACGACTCTGATACTTATTATTTTAAGTATTGCTCTAGCTAGCAAGCTTAAACTTTTCACATGAACTTGGTCATATTGCGCAAAATCAGTCGGTAATTTATTGAGCCACGCGCACAATTAGTACTTGTTTACTTTATAATATTTATGACATCCGTATATTACTTTGATTCTTTATTTCAGCTAAAATTCGCTAGAGAGCGACATGAAAATTTCCGTCTAATTTTGTAGATCTATTAATATAGTGTTAAATTATAATTATTAGTTATTTTAATTAGGTGCATAATTACCGTTTAATTAATGAAATTAAAAGCTATATGCTTATGCTATAATTATATCTAATAGAAAAGCATTGATAGGCTCTTCATGAATTTATTTCTCTGCTCATTATTACTAGACGTGTCATTAATTTAAAATCCTGTTTATGCAAGCAACCATTAGGTCCAGATATTATTCTATGCAAGCCAATGCACGCTACAAAACATTGCTACGCTAAACTTTGAACAGATAGCAACAAAATCTAATGTTGGCCTAGAGGGCATACTCACAAAAAATTATTATAATCTAACGCTAGTCTTTTGCATTGCTATACTCAATATTATTCTATATTATTCGTAATGATTAATTGCATTAATACATTATAAATCTAGGTTATGTAGACCTTAATTCTATCGAAATTAAAGTATAGTTTGTCGTAAAAATGAACCCACGGTTACGTTACTATTTGCTATTACTGGCAATTTACTGCAAACAGTTACTGCTATGCGATTAGGCAGGCTAACTTGGCAATACAAAATCTTCTTCGCTCGGCCTAAAAACGAAAGCTATTCCCTGGCGGCTTGGTTTCGCGTGATAAACACGTCAATAATAAATAAATATTGACTATAGAGCTTGAATCCCTGCGTATACCCCCGGCACCCAGAACGGGTGCCCGACTCTTTAAGGGCTTCTAGTTGTTGATATTGTTTTTCTGAAGATATAATAAATAGAAGCCTTAATAACTAAAAATGATCGTCAGAATTCTTAAGGTAAAATCGAGACCTTATCGTCAATGACCCAAAAATAGTAGGCCTATAACTGGTATTCTTATTTTGTCAAAAATATTTGTAGAAAACCAGCTTTAAAAATTGTGGGGGAATGGCACATATCCTGGTCATGGCAGTGAGTCAAGAACTGAGAATTACAATTTATATTTAGGGTTTGCACATAGGCCTAACATGCAAATTTAGATATTTATTAGTTTTCAAATACTTCAGACTACAAAAACGCCCATTGATTTCAAAAGTGTAAGCCTACAGTATATATTTAAGCCATGGATTGACTAGCTCTAGAGCTGATAAACGTTAGATTATACTGCAGATAATAATATAACCTAGACCTATAGGCAATAGCTGTGTAGTTTATACAATAGGCAAAGAGTATACGCACTTTTTTATTCAGACATAGACTGATAGCCCTACAGACAAATGCAGCAGACCCTAGACTGGTTGATGTATATTATCTAGATATAAATACCGCAAATATAGAATATTTGAATTATGCTATGAATTATGTTTATCATATCTTGCAATGTTGCATATAAGCCAGTTACTGTAGGCCTAAATGACAATATTCATAACAAGGCGTAATCAGTGTGACAATGTTATATATGCACTCCAATATATACGCATATGTGTATTGAAACAAATTTATACACAAATCTGTTATTTTACGAAACTCCGAGATGGCAATTAGTGAGAAAAAATCTGACAACCTTTTTAAATTTTAAATCACGAGTTAATTCAAATTTTTTATTCACAAATGGCTGACGAGTCATTGAAAGTGCATATCTGTAGGCGTATTTATGCAATTTCTAGAAGCTTAATACATGAAAGCCTATTTGCTTTGTTAGAAAATTTCGAGCAATCGATTAAATTTTTATCTGAAAAGATGATCGCGTAAGTATTATGATCTTGTATAATCTGATTTGAAAGTTTCAATATGCAGGACAAGATTTAAATTTAAATTTACTTGAGCACCATGTCTACAGTAACTGTAAGCCAATTCTTGTAGTTAAAATTGTCGTGTAAGTAAAATGAATCGGGATTTCCTTCAGTTTTGATTATTTGGGTCATCGTATCACGCGCCGCCACGTTGTCACCTGATGACCTACTTTGAGTTGATTGATCAGGCGTGACGTCAGTTAGTCACGACGCGGAAAATGTTATTGCCGAATATTTCATCATCGCGAAGTAGATATTGTATGTCTTTATTCTAAGCCATTTGTTAGCATTGATTTGCTGTCTGCGGTAAGCACATAATAATACAGTTTGTTATAATAAATCTATATTTGAAAGCAAATTATCTTTCGCGTAGAATGTGCGTTAATTTAGAGGTGTAATTTATTAATAATCTTTAATTTCAATGTTAATTAATGCAATGCGAAATTATTAACAGTTATATTTGCAAATATTAAATAGTAAATCTATGTAATCTATAAACTGTTTGATGCATTTATATCAGACTACATCAGATATCATACTTAAATTTCTTTATTAATTACTTCAATTGTGTTGTTTTATTTCACATATAAGTATATTTTTTTGGCAGGGATAAAAATACTAGGGTTGCTATGAATTATGTTTATTTACAGCAATATACTGTATCAGTATATTGCTGTGTTGATTTTCAGTGTTGATTTTCGATGATGGTTGAATCCGGTATTGGATGTCTAACATCCAGCCATCCTGGATGTGACGAAGGATTGTACTGCGATAGTGGAACAAAAATTTGCGAAGATTGCGACAGCATTTGTAATACAGCAAGAGGAACTCCGGATTTATGTCTCTCAGCTCCGGAATGCACATGTTAGTGGATCATTAATTACTCTTCATGAAATCTAAGCGATTTAACTTAATAATATGTGGAATTGTGAAGGTTATTTATACAGTAAATATTTCACCAGTGTATTTCATAATCTTTCAATCTTTCGATAGGTCTACACTTGTAAGTAATTTTTATGATTGTGTCCTAAAATGAATCTTAGATTTTTGACAGAAAAATAGAAGATACATTACGAAATGATTAATTTACCCACATCTATATTTGAGAGACAATAATTTTTATTTAATCATGTAATTATCATGTAGTATATCGAATTTTGATAGATATTAACTAAAAAAATACGATCGATAAGAATAGGCCTATGTGTAGTATATATTTTTAATGAATTTTACACATTTTGTTAGTAGTCAATTTTGAAGTAAAGAAATATCAAATTAATACTGTAATTGCAGCTTCGTGGCCAGCTGTAGAGAGCGTGGACATAATAAACACAGAGATACAGAACGCATTATTTTCAACGCTGCAGACATCTAGCGAAAGAGAAATAAGTAAAGCAGATACATTTCTCATTCCAACAATATTTACAATTGTGTGCACATTGATTGCTATCTTTCTGATTGCTATCATCGTTGTCTTACGTGTTAGAAAGCGTAGAGGTATTTTATTCAGCAATTATACAACTTGTAGTATAATATTTAATTTAAAACTTAGCTTAGGTGTATAGAGTAGCTCATCAAAATTACTTCGACAAATTAACACAAACTAGTAATTTTTAAGGTTAGTAATGGGGATAAGGATCGCATTAGGATTTGAGTATATTTTCTTTGCAACTGTTACTTTTTATAATAGATATTAATGACTAAAACAATCTTAGTTAAAATTTGTTGTTTTGAAATATATATACAGTGTAATTGTATTTTCTTCAGCTGATAAAATGAATCGTCGATCAGTTCAACTTTCTGAGGAAGAACAACAAAGAGATGATCTGCTGAGACAGAATGAAATACATAACGCCCGTGTTGTGTAACAAGCTGAAGAAGAATTCCACATAAAAATTAGATAGAGAAGTTATAATATCTTTGCTTCGGGTACCACGACTGCAGTCAATTTTCAATGAAATACTCAGCTGCGGTTATGGTCACAAGAAGCAATTATATATTGTTTATGCATAGATATGCATTGAATCGTTTGCAACTAGATGATTAAATAAATAGTAATTTGTTGAGATTTCAGGCATGCCTAAAATCAGGCGTAGTAATGATGATTAGGCAGTCATGTTAATGATGATTATAATTGATGAATGTACAAAGTGAAGATGTGACAAGACGGCAATTTATGTGAAAAGATTGATAAACTTCGGATTTTTTGCACTACAGCAATAATGGAATATTCCAACACAATATATACCAGTTAGGTGGAGACGGATTCAATTATTTTATGGAAGAATTGAAATTGATTATATTTTCGTATTTTTCTTGAAATCAGAAAGAATTAGGCATATGTTAAGATCGATAAAGGGTGAACTAGTGAAACTGAAATGAGAATGATATCAACTTTTAAGATTTTGAATACTATGATGATATGATCACTTGAAAGTGATAGGCTTCAATCCTGATTAATGGTATAATGGTACACATAGATCCTACAGTATAAGTAATGATACTTATCACAGAGTAGGAATCGTGAATAATGTTATGAGTAATTGGTTTCAATGAGATACTGGGATGTAGAGCTATACTGTCAAACATTTCAAACTATAAACTTATGCAGATACATCCATTTCTTTGGATACTTTTATAAACTTGTGATATATACTTCTTGCTATAATTATAGATTATTTTATAATTATGATAAAGCATATATCGTTTAATCTAGTGTAATTGTGATAAACTTATATATTAGTTAAAATTTGTGCTCATTTTTGTTTTGTAATTTCTGGGTCCTCGGGCGATTACCACAGCAACTCTTGATACACGGTATTTAATACAAGACGTGCACATCATGATGGTAGAGTCTGAAATGACTGATTCCACTCCCGCTCCCACCCAGATATATTTGTATTTTCTGAAAAGTTAATTTAAAAATGTTAGAAATTTATTAAATTAATTTATGCATTCCATCAAATGATATTGACAACATGGTAGCATTTGAAAGTAAACGTCACTATTCTAACTTTCTGTGAAGAAGTTTATGAAAGCATCTATGACAAACCGAGAACAAAAGATGTTGCTGAACGAGATATGTGTTTGCAGGTTTGATTCAGTTGTATGCAGTCGGTTCATAATAATAGTGCTAAATGTTAATAAAGCGCCGTTAGTGACAAATAAACCACATATAAGCATATTAAACTTAAAAGAAATTAGCTTAATAGTTAATAAAAAATTGTTAATAACTTTCAATATTGGCAAATTACTCAACAAAGTTAAACAATCCAGACAAAACATGATAATGAATTTTTCTCAAAATCTTTACAGTAGTAGTACAAAACTTAATTACAACCTATCATAGAATTATTAATTTAATTATTTTTTACCTTGTAATGTAATTAAATATTATATTAACAGTCAGTTTTTGATAGAACAAAAGATAAATTTATGATCATTTTCATCATATTTGGTGCGTTCATGTTTGAAACTTGAACGCAGCACATACATTGTTTAGTAAATATTGACATTTGGCGCAAAATTCGATAAAAGCTTAATGTTAACAGATTTTATTTTTAATTTATAATGCTATATGGTAATTTGTTATTTATTTAAACATAAATACAAGCAAAGTATAATTGTTGACGTATATTTGATAGAACTATTAAACTTGATGTTTACTTTTATTGCATTACAATTCGCGGTATATTTTTATGACATTGTGTATAATTGCATATATTGTATAAATACACAGCTTTATGTATTATACACTGTGTATAATATATCTCATTATATATTATATATATATTTTTTTATATTATTTAAGAAAGTAGGGATATGTTAAGAATTATGGAGTTTATTTGACTTCGCGTCACATCGTTTGTTAATTTAATTTCTTTTCATAGGTTAGATTGTAATAGAGGGATATGATACTACTGAATATCCAAATATTTATCATAATATCAATCAGCTTGAATGACTTCTTGATTACAAGTGGATTAGACACGAAAACGATTTAATTTGTCTCAATCCGAGCCTAAAGAATTTGTGAATGTTGTATAAGAATTTGACTGTATAATTTTATGTAATATATATAAAAAAATTACACCTCATTCACTTTTTTGCTCAGTTAAATCAAGTTGATCATTGCTATTAAGAAAAAAATTGAACCGGAGAAGTGAAAATGAATTTTGAATTTGTACTTCCGATGTCACGAGATGACCTTTTATCTAAGACTGAGGTCAATCAATATGCGGTCAATGAAGTTTTTGCTATTCGTCATTTGTCAGGAAAGTTGAAAGGTCAGCTCATAATTTAATTTGATCCGAATTTTGTTTTGCTATAATATTGTAATCTATTTTGTATTATGTGCAAATTTGCATTCTGCACGACATTAATCATCAGAAATTATTTTCTTTATATGGAATCAGTTAATATAAATATTTTCAATAACAAATATATGTATAACATTGTATGAAAATATTGTATTGAAAGTTGTACTAATGTTGCTTATTTGTTTTTAGATTGTCATATGCTGTTAAAGACTCAAGGTCCATTGGTAATACTAAGCTGCTTTGATACTTTGTTCAGTATTCTAGTGTAAGTATTTTTCTTTAATTTATTTTATAAAGCGGATCTAAAAAGAATTTGTGTTTTTATTCTAATTGAGTTATAAGTTGCCTTTTTATTCTTATTGAGTTAATGTTTAATATATAGAATCATATGTTATTATAATCTTATTCAGAAGTTCTTTTAGGGTATATCATAACATTATAGATTCTTTTATCAATACATGTATTATTAGAATCAAATTAAATATACAAAATTATCTTCAGATATTAGAAAGATGTATGAAAAATATAAAGATATTACAAAGTACAATTGTTATCATGGAATGATATGTTATTTAATACGATTATTTGCTCCTTGCAGGCACTTTAATAATCTTGATTCAGATACGAAAGAAGCCTGTTGGCAGCTACTTCTGAAATGTGAGTGTTATAGTGTCTTCTAATCATCATCTGCAAAATGATGAATTTATCACTAACTCAGAAAGAAGCTATCATATGAAGTCCATTTCTTTCTGTTGATTATTTATTAATTAAGGAGCTAATCCCTGAACCCTTAATTTGTCACTAAAGAGAGGCCTTAGCTGGGAGACCACTTGGTTAATTCGCTTGAGTATTCAAACCTTTTATATCATGCAGTTATTACTTCTTATTATATTATATTCTTGTTAACATTTAAAAGTGGCAATAGTTTAAATGAGTTTATTATGCGTAAGTTTATTAGCTGGTATATTTAGTCCATCTAGTGCATTGAATTATAATTTTATTTTATTTGCGACACTCGTAGTGATCATGTCGCAGTCTAGCGCGCTGGTTGATGTTGTTGGTCGTGATCTGAGTCCAGATGAACGTCGTGAACAACTTAATGCGCTAAAGATGATCATACGTCTATCTACTCTGTCAGTTTATAGAGAGATTTGAGAATGCTGTCGTGAAGCATAGCGCTATGGCTGTTGCAGGAGGAAAGGTGGTTTTGTAGTTTATTATTTTGCGAAAATTAATTGCTATATGTTTGATTTTCTAACCGTGGTGTTACTTTTTAAGGAATAAGTTAAAATGATATTTCTTGAGTAACTTGTAAATAATTACAATAATACATATACACCTTTAACTTGAAGAATAAATAATTTTTCTTTGAGAATGCAGGAATAAATTATATTGATTATTGAGGATATTGAAGTTGAATCAGCTCAAAAAGAGGCATTTAGTGATATTAAATTATATAATATTAATATTCCATTGCTACTAGATAAAATTACAAGTCAAATACTGATTAAAATCAATGTTTCAGTTGTAATCTGGCTTAGCATAAAATAAATGATTTATTGAGATTGATTAAATGAAAATAAATGGTTGAGCAAAATCAAATGATCATAAAGGGTCGTAAGAAAGTGGTCTGGCCGACCCCGAGCGGGTCAGATGAGACCATAGACTGGGAGATGGAGAGGGAGAGGGGCATCAAGGCCCTACTTCAAATCTTTCAGTTGAGCATTGCTAGGCTTTGGGACCCGCCTATTGTAGATGAAGAATTCGTCAGGTATGTTTTTGGAATGTTTTACTAAACGGAATTTTACACCTGACTTCAAATATTATGTCTTGATGGCGTTTATTTTAGCATATAAGTTTTATATCAATGCTATACCTGTCAATTTATTTATTAAATTTGTACTTGTTATTTAATGTTTCAAAAAATTACTAACAGTATGTTTAGTCAGTTTTTGTCAAAATTTGATATTGGCACTTTTGAGTACAGTTACGAATAATTGGTTTGTTTGATTTTTTTAGTTTCTGGCTTTCGGTCATATTCTGGATTAAATATTATTTTCTCTTGCAAACATTTATCTTATATGTATTTGAAAATTTGTAATTTTTCCATCTTTATCTTATATTTTTCTCCCTTTAGTATGGTGACTAACATCAGTTACAAACTGCTTGAGAATAATAAAGTCACAAAGAACAAGATAGTCAGAGACGCCATCTTTCATCTGCTCGGAATAGCTGTTAAAAGATTCAATCACATGATTGGTCAGTTATTTTGTAAAGCGTTCTTTCATTGGCAATTGCATTTTATTTTCAGGATGTAAAGTTGTTACTAGTATAGAATTTATACTTGTAGTACTTGTAGTACCATTTTGTTTAGTTATTCCAGTAGTGGATATAGTATTAATAATAAATATTATCTTTTGCAAAAACAGAATAACAGTTTGTTTTAATAAATCAGTAGATTTAAGAATTTCTAATATATCTATAGACTAAAGTATCTATTTTATAAATTGCACATATACGTTCTATAATGAATGAAGTTTGTAATATTTCTATCTTTAGGCTGCACGTTAAAACTACTGCAGCTGTTACAGCAATACGAACAGCTGGTCGTACCCTGCGCTGCAGCAGTTCAGTTATTTGTCGACTGCTTTGGAGCGAAGGGAATCGTATCTGAAATAATGAGGTTGATTGTCTGTCAGTTTGTTTGTCCGTCTGTCTGTGTGTATATTTGTCTTTCTGTATGTTTCATTTTGAACTATTATGTATCTTTTATGTGTACATCTTTGAATTTCTTTTATATGTAACATATTACATAATATTTGTGAAATTTTGTGGCGAAACTAAATACCTTTTAACTATAAGCAGTTATAAATTGACAGCAGTTTTAAGTTTAAGTGTCTAATATAGATTTTTAATTAATAATCAAAATGATGTTTTTTCTCTCAAATTACACATACAATAGCTTGCTTAATATTTATTTTATATATCTTTTCTATTTGATTATTATCTATTTAGTTATATAGCAAAAATATTATATTGTGATTTAGAGAGATAGGAAGAATGGATCCGAAAGAGCTCGTGCATGATTCGTCAGGCACTAGAGCGTATGCTGCGTTTCTTGTTGAATTAGCTCGCTGTGTACCGAGAGTCATACTGCCTAGTATTAGCGTTATTCTTGTTCTTCTAGACGGAGAAGTACAATTAGTTTAATATACGAATGATTGTGTTACGCATGATTTTATTTTAAATTTACGAATGATTTTATATTTAATTATACAAATGATTGCTTATTTTAATATATGAATGATTGTTAAAATATACGAATGACTGCATATTTTAGTATACTAATAACTATATATCAAAATTTATGAATGATTGCATGTTTAAATGTAGGAATGCTTGTATAATAATGTATTTGGAGTTGAAACCTGTTAAAAAATAGAAGATAACTTCAAAAATGAAAAGAAAATGAATGTGCTAAATATTTGGTTAATATTATTTTCTGTACTATGTTTTTCGTTGCTATATTATGATGTATTTCTTAGTCGTATGTTGTATGTTTTTAGTTGTATGTTGTATGTTTTTAGTCATATACAATGCGTAACAGTGTACTCGGGGTGATCGCTGAGTTAATCATTCGTCTGTTAAGTGGTGACAGTCTTGACTCTAAGCAGAAGTTAACCAGAGATCAGTTTCTTGATAAACTTGAAGTAAGTCTTGTTTTGTTTAAATTAGTTTTTTCGTTGTATTTGCTTTTTGATTCTTTTTGTTTAAATTTATTTGAAGCCATTTTTAAGATAATCTACTGATATTAAGACTTTAGAATGATTTGCCGTATAGCTCATCTTTCTTATAGTATTAATATGTTATTGTTCAAAATATAATGATACTTATTAGATCAGTTTATTACTTTATTTGGTAGATTTTAATTTTTTGGAATATAACAACAATTCAAATAATTTGCTCAATTAAATTTTTATAATTCAATAATTGCATTTATTCCAAATTGGTAGAATTTTGTTGAATATATTGTAAAATGTTGATAAATAACACAAACTATTAAATTAATCTAGTTATTGTTGTTTCTTTTTATTTCTTTTATTCTATATGATGAGTAAATGAGTTAAAATTTCATTACCGTTCTCTATTTACTAAGTGTTTTTATTGATGTCTTGATTTATGATATCTCTGTTCATCTGTTGATGTCAAGGATCACGTACATGATGTGAACGCGTTTATAAGAAGCAAGGTTCTTCAGATCTGGTTCATGATTGTAAACGAAAAGGTGAACGTAATATAATAAAAATAAACTTTAAAATACTGTTCAATATTGCAGTCACTGTCTTGCATAAGAACAAATTGATGAGAACTTTCGCAGCGAAATGCTCTATCGTATGAAACACCTGGCCAACATCTTATCGCGTGATTCCATTACTTTGCAATATTTTATACGATTTGTAAAATTTCGATTTCCTAATTAAATTTCATAATATTTCATAATAAAAATGAGTTAAATGAGTTAAAATACATGAGTTTGCTTGTATTTTAAGCCACCATACTACATATATTTTTATATGTGTTTTAAGTTGTATTAATACTTGCTGTATGATATGAGTTTTAAGGCATAAATTCACAAAGCCTATGTAATGATGTATCACTGGCATTTGATGCAGCAGTTTTAATTGTACTCGTAATTTATATTATATATTGTTATTTGATCTGAATTTAAAGGTGTCATGATTCTTTTTTTGCTGATTTTTTGAAGGCATTGCCTCTACCCAGACAACATGGACTGCTACAACTTGTACTTGGACGACTACAGGACAAGTCGTGTATTGTGAGAAAGAATGCTGTTCAGCTTCTGACCCCTTTGGTTAAGATCAACCCACTCGCTGCACAGGTATAATTATCAGCTTTTATTATCAGTTATTATCTGTTATATTGTCAGTTATTATTATCGCTTATTATTATCAGTTATTATTATCAGTTAATATCAGTTATTATTATCAGTTATTATCAGTTATTATCAGTTATTGTTATCAGTTATTGTTATCAGTTATTGTTATGTTATTGTTATCAGTTATATTTTCAGTTATTATCAGTTATTATTATCTCAAATATGGATAAATTCTTAGCATTATTTATTCCCATTTATTTATTTCAAACGTTTATAGTTATCTGTAGAAGAGTATCATGTTTATTTCTCAGCTGAGTGTAGATGAACTGAAGACAAATTATGATAAGGAAAGACAGAAGTTGAAAGAATTGATGCCCAGTGTTGGTCACTCCGTCAAACCTGAAACAGGTTTGGTTAATTTTACTCTTTTACTTGTTAATTTATTAAAAATGAAA
>JAQIXG010004287.1:0-13165 GCA_034700105.1 Oconnorella tubifera
AAAATTTAAAGAAAATACAAGTCCACAGTCAAAAACTGTGTCTTATATCACTAATCTTTGGTAGTCAAGAATCCTCAATTTGATTGAAATAGCATGACTGCAGTCATGAGTTGAGCTAGGCATCATGCAGCCTCAGATGATGACCCGAAACTAGAGCATAATATTCCGCTCATTAAATCTGGGCACTTCATTAAATGTCACCTAGTTTCATCGGAAGGTTATTTTAAATAATAACTTTTTAGCTAAGGCTGTATACATTATCTTAAAGACTAAAATATGTTTTTCCTTTGAATGACGATGTTGCAGAAGTATTTACTAAACACTCAAAAACATGAAAATTTGCTTTCATATATTCACAATTGCTTGAAGGACTGTTGAATCTGAATGCCAGAGCAGCATTCAGATTCAACAACAGCACATTGATTTGCATATCCAAATGCGTTTTAGATATAAAGCAACTGCAGTGCTATCAGATTAATGAAACACCATCTCTGGCTTAGGGGCATTTATCACTTCAACCGCAACATCAGAAGGAAAATCTGTGACATCCAGATAGTTTGGATTTCTCATATGGAAACTCATAAGTTTCAATATGTTGAAATGGTATTTTATGATAATGCTGTGATCTACTAAAAGATGATTCAGTACATGTATGACATCTAAGATTCAAGTTCAGTTTCATTATTTTATTTGCTTTCCATTTCATTCTGTTTAGTGTATCGATATTTTAGACTCTTCTGTAAAACCTAACCATAGGCAGTGAGTTCCTAATCAGTACATTTCAACTGCAAACAATCAATCATCGTTTTTGCACAATATTGGGTATCATTAAATTCCCATAATATCCCTCCATCTAAGAAATTCATAAACACCTCTTACCTGAAAGACTAATATCAATACAAACTGTAATCCGTGATTTCAACCAGTCATTAAATTCAGCAATTATCTATCTATTATTAGTCAAATGTGTTTTGCTATGAATAAGACGATATCCAGGCTGTATGTAGTTTATACACAGTTTCTTCATGTTTATCTCTTATCTAGAGCTTCCACTGTTGTCAAAATTACCTTTAAAAGCTTGATCCAATTCCGATACTAACTTTAATATCTGTCATCTACTGTTTATCAAAACTGTAATACTCGGGTCACAGTAAGATTGTGTTGTTTTTGTTCATTTATATGAGAAAATAACATTTTAAGAATTATTTATATACATTTAATAATACCCTGTCAAAAATCTGAGGATATACATATATACAGTTTGAAATGTATATTCTACATTAAATGTTTATATACTAAATTCTACTTATTTGGAGATTTGGGGAAAATTCACTGGAAAAGCTTCCCATTCAGCCACCCAAAGTCAATTATCAAAGCCGATCAAGCCCCATCCTCCCCTATGTCTGGGTCTATTTCATTCTAAAGTAGGTTAGACTGGTTTGAAGCCTCAGCAAATCTAGCAAATTCTATTTTTAGATTTTATAGTCACTTAACAAATGTTACTTGTCTAATAATAAGAACACACTTTTTATAATGAAAGATACTTTAAAATACACAATTCTTTAATTCTAAGGCAATGTGCAACAACATAATATAATTATACTAATTACAGATATAAAACGGCGAATTATATCAGTAAATAGTAAATAAAGTCCATCCAAGAACGAGCAAACAGTTATATAAAGGCTGTAAATCATGAAGGACGATCATGAATATCACAGATCACTTTGATAAAGGCAACAAAATTCAACTATTTTCACCCAATCACCTCATTCAGATAAGTTGACCAAATTTACGTGTCATAATTTTTTAGCTTATCACATCACTTCACAACTAATGAAGGGGCCCCCAGACAATCATTTAAAGGATTTGAATCAGGAATAATGAAGATTATAGATCATGGTCACAACAGTTAATATTTTTAGCGTATCATATTACTCTGTATCAGGTAGATAAGTTGGGCAAATTTGATTAAAATAAGTAACACAGTTTTTGAAAAGGTATGGAAGGAAATTTTTAACTCTAAAGTCGGATTACGTCATAGGTCACAAAAGTCAAAATTTGTTTAGGCTATAATCTTACTACAAACAAAATTTGAAAATTCGATTGAAATTATAAAAGTTAGTTTTGACCCTAAAATCATTTTTCTGAGATTAAAGGTCACAAAAGCTAAATTCTTGTAGTTGTCATTCTCGATCAGAGCTTAATCAAATATCTCTCTTAACTTACAAGGAGTTAAGAAAGGTTATTTTTTGACCCATAAAGATCTACTTTTGGGCATGATAGGTCAAAAAACTTTCTTTCTACTTTATGGTGTTGCTCTGGATAAGATAAATAAGTACAAAATGACAAATGGGCAAGATTGGTTTAATTTTGTTGCGTAGCTTAGGAGCATATGATCATTATCAACATACACATGTAAACATCTGTCAATTATAGGCGATAGGTATAATAGTATACATATTTATAGTACTCTCAAAATTCATTTCACTGTCACTAATTACATAATGACAATACAAAACATGCAAACTTCTGCAAAACTGCATCTATTTCATTACAATATAAAATATTACTTTATAACTTAAACTATCATTTGTAATATACGGTGTCATTTACTAATACCACCACAATATATGTCTAGCACTATGTGATATTATGTTAAAATAACACCAGACACGTTACAATCACTAAGTAGTTTACCTGTGTTTGATCAATCCTTTGACCAACGACTCAAAGTAATTGGTTTACCCAACAGAAATTTCATATTCAGTTCGGCAGCACCTTTTGCAGCTTCATAACAGGAACGAAATGATACAAGGCCACAACCAGTGGGCTCTCCATCCTTATACTGCAGCTTTATGGAGTCAGAGATGGGATGTAAGCCACGAAAGAAATCCATGATGTCTTCAAGTTGAGTATCAACATGTAGGTTCTGCATGCGGATAGTGTATTCATCACCTGGAATATCGTCATCACCATGGACCACATCATGTACATCTGATGGAATGTGTGCTCCTCCTCTCTTAGATTTTTTGATAGCATAACTCATCGTATCATTCGCTATGGAAGAAATCTCAACATAACGACGTCCAATGAACTGCTTATTCTTCGAGAGACCTCTTTCTTGATTTTCTACATTGATAAATTGAACATATGCCATCCCTGATGACTTGCTCTGATTTTTCTGATCACGTAAAATGTGTATTCCATCCTTAGCAATTTCAATGCCCTTGAAAAATTCTCTAATTACATCATTTGTAACAGACCATGGAAGTCCACGTAGCATGACGCATGAACTCCGTCCATCAAGTGAATTCTTCCTAGAATCTTGCACTTTTCTTGAAATTTTATCACCCTTAATATCTTTTTTAAATTTCTGGTCGAACAGTGGTTTAATGCTAGATGACTTTGAATCAGATACCTGCTTTGCCTTTGCTACCCTAGTATCATACTCCATTTTATCAATTGAAATGAGAGAAATAATGTAACCATTCATATTACGTTTGTTCAATAACAAAGCATCTTTTAGATCTCTGGATGTACCGAATTCCACCAATGCATTACCTGTTTGCTGATTATCTTGACCAATTTCTATGAATGGACCACCCGATGCAGAAATCTGAATGTTGCCAAGAAATTTCTGAATATCTACTGGTGTGGTCTTTGGAGGTAACTTTTTAATAACTGCCCAGAATCTTTCACTATTATCTCGCAATGACACTCTATTAATTGGAGAACGAGATCGAAATTGATTTGGTTCCATCTTGAATCTGGAAGGATAAAAATTATCTCTAATGGAATCATACTCGTGATGGCTGCATGCCTTAACTGATATGTGCTTCTCATTTACTAACTTTCCATCATAGCCCAATGCCAAATCAAAATTTCTCTTCATAATGAATCTTACATATGCCTCCCCAGAACGATTTCCAAATTCATCATTGACCAATTTCAGACCATCCTTGGGAATGCTACACATGGCAAACAAACGACGCACTTCACGATAGTTGTAAGTTGATGGCAAGTGGCGAATGTGAATACAAAAGTCTGTAGCCTCAAGTTCTCTTGACTGACTGACTGGACTTATTAGAGGCAATACTGCTCCACTGCTAAATTTTTCAGAGTTTTCTCGTCCTAATGATCTATTTAATTTCAAATGTTTGCGTGGTGGTCCTTCTCTAAAGAAGTTATCATTCTGACCAAAGTTACCGGATTCATCATGAAACCTAGCAAACCCATCACGGCCACTACTATTATCAAAATTAGAATGAAAGCCATGTTCACGAGTATCTCTATCACGTATCGGAATAGTATCTATGTTTCTGAACTCATCTCTATCAAACTGATTACCTGATTTAAATAATTCTCTATTATCACCTCTATCAAAATCATCAAAGCGCCTGTTATGGAAATTTCCATCACCTGGTCTACCGAAGTTATCAGATCTTGCGAAATCGTTCACCGGATTAAAGCCAGCCCCGTCTGATCGAAAAAAGTCTTGTCTGTCACTCAATTGTGGCAACCCATATTCTCTCTCACTCCTTTCAGTGTCTCTCCTAGCTTGTCTTGAAATATCAGCTTGCGGAAATCTCTCAAAAGGATCCTGATGGCGCAATCCATCATCTATGTCACAATCATATCTACCTGTATCCAGTCGTGGAAAATCTCTATTGCCTGGTATATTTGTATCACTGCCTGAAAATACATCTAAGCGTCCTAAATCTCGTCTGTCACCGGACTGGCCCCACGATGTTGAAGGACCACTCTCAGAGAACTGATTTGAATTACGTTGCCCCAAAAGTTGAAATGGTTTGTGAGGAAAAGAATGATGTTCAGATGTTTTAATGACTCGCGTATTAAATGATGTGCTCGGTTCAAACGGTTTATCCATCATACCCATCATTGATCCTCCAGTAGTATTTACTCCAATTCTTGATGTAGGAAAATCTTCCATTGTGCTTCCAAAGGGCTTTATTGATCCAGGTGCTAGATTACCTCTTTCTGAAGCTAATCCTCGCTGGCTTAATTCACTGGGACCCACTAAAGGCATATTTGCCTGACCAGGTCCAAAGCGATCAACATTTGATGAATGAAACTCATTAATATCTCGAATGCCACTTCGTCCATCATGTGATGACTGAGCAATTGATACATTATTTAAAAAATTTACACCTCTACCATTTTCAGAAAATGTATTTCCCCTAAGATCTTCATTATTTCTAGATGCTAGTCGATCAAATGAATCAGTCCCTGGTTTTGCAAGAGCTGATGAAGCATCTCGTGCTACCGAAATTACATTCTGCATCTCCGTCTTGCTGCTGAGAAGTAATCGAACAGGTACATTAAGAATGTGATCTCCATTTACTTGCATTGCCTGTCTTGCGTCTTCATCTGTACTGAATGCGATGAATGCATCACCCTTATCCCCACCAATAATATGCACACCTCCATCTGGAATAGACAAGCCATGAAAAAATCGCCTAATGTCTAACGCATTGGCATTCCATGGCAAATTCTGGAGACGAATAATCACTGACATCCCATCGATTTCTCTCGCAATTGCTAAAATTTTCAGAAGCTATCACTGCTGAAACCTGTATATCAAAATTTACAAATAACTTTTAACATTCAAGTACAAATATCTTAAGAATAAAATATCTGAAACTAATGCGTGATATAGATTAGATATCAGCTTTCACTATTTCACTGTAAAAAGATGAATTGAAATAACAAGTACTCAAATGCAAATCGAGTACCAGTGCAACAGGTAATCAAATATAAAACCTTACGTTAATCATTCGAGTAAGTATATATGATGTAAATTTCAATCTTTTCCTAGAAATAGCCAATAACAATAACCATGATATCCTCTACCAGAGGAATTTTGAAGATTGAACCTAAACACCATCAAAAGAATATTAGTCATCATCTACTGTTGCTTCACCGATTTTTACTCTATTTCTTGACTGAAAGGTTCTTCAATTCATATTTCAGACAGATCTCTTCCACAATCGTTAAATCTCCTTTACATTACAATAGTCAGTAATTCAAAATAAATTTCTGTTTGTATTCATTACGAGTCATGTATAACAAATTCATTTACAAAATAAATTTCTCTTTGTATTCATTACGAGTCACGTATAACAAATAGACCCTTCATCATTTTCATATCTTCTCAATAATATAAAACTTTCCTCAGTTAGATAATAGTATAATCATTGGAAATTTTACATTTGTGCAATCAGATTGAGTAGAACTGCTATATAGATCATTTCAAGTTTTCAGTTGTCTTGAATAATGTGCATATGCCAATGTTTGAATGAGTAATGCATGTTAAAATTTAGATACAGTTGTCTATAAAAAAAATTAATACCATTGTCCAGTGATATACTTCTGACTAAATATACCACAAAGTTAGCTCTAGCACTTCAAAGTATTACTACTCTTAGTAAATCATCCATTAACCTTCTTGAAACTGAAATCTCAGATATTAACAATCTTCAATGCTTCAAAATTACTTGTAAATCTTTATCTCTTGTAATAATCTTCTCACACCCACTGATAGCTGTCACAATCTTGGTGTACAATAGTGGATCAAGGTGAGACTAAAGCCCCAGAGAGGTAATTTTTTACTTGTATTCTTGAACCCTGCAGCTTGCATTGCCAGTACAACTAAGGCATTAAACATGGCCGTACAGACGTGTATTCCAAGAAAAGGACGTCACAAAATGAATGGTATGAATTGTTTTAACCACAATACAGCTACATTTCAGTGTGTGCAACTGCTGGCTTCCTTGAAATTGGGATCTTTCTTTGTGATCTTTCTTTATTCTTATATTTCTAATGTCTGTCAAATTTTATTCATTTTCGTCAACTTCACCAAATTCATTTTTCATTCGAAAACCGCTGTTATTCTTGCTAATGCTTTTGTCTCTTTTAAACTTGACTGCTGCTGCAGCAATGTTCTTTAGAATTTCCTAAATATTTCATCAATTGCTATTCGATTGCAATTAGTCCAAAATTCTCTAAGTAGAGTTCTTGTCTTCAATCTATACAATTACCCGGGCTCCCAATTAGAGAGCAAATTAATTTTAAATTGATTTTAACTTTCAAGATTTTGTAACACTATCCGCAACTTTATCTTTAATACTGAAATAATAAATCCAACAATAATACTAATGAAATAATAATAAACAATGTTGCTTCTCGTTCCCTTCACTCTTCATATCAATACAATAAAGTTTAACTTTATTTAATACAGCCTGATCTAGGTTTCTTTGTATGTTACATGCTATCTCCCACTATGGAATAGTATATCTCTTAAATAGCATACTTCAATTGAATGCTTCAAAGTTCTCGTTTTCCATCACTGACATCTCTTTTTTCTGACTGATATCTATAAATGGTTTACCTAATGAGCACTTGCCTTTCCTTATATGAAACGACTTAGTGGCATCATCCTTAGGCATTTAAAGAGACTTTAAGCTTTAAGATTATGCAAAGACACTGAGTGAAATAGAAATATAATGGCGCCTCAGATGGATAAAAACATTCAAATACTGCGCCAGAAGCCAAATGTGATAATCATGCATAGACTATCAAGTATTATTCGTATCACCATAAAATAAAATTTAATATTATAACTCCTCATTTATGATTACTAACTGCTGTAACACAAGAATTTTTTTCACCACATTCTTGCTTGATGTTAGTTTCTGTGATATTTATCATCCTATGAATGACTTCTTGCCTAAGTTACATTATATTAGTTACATTATATAAAGAGGTTCGATGTTGTGATGTTGCGACTCTATTGATAAACTTAATTTAATTTGAAGAGGGTCAGCATCCATATTTCCATATGATTAAAAAATAATGATATAGTATAAATATCAAAGAGCATTTAAAGAAATATCTTAAAGGTCGACCATGTGAAACTAATACAGCTGCTATTATCATTATCAATCTGTAATCCACGAACGAAAAGTATTAATAATTCTTAATGTCATTTTAATTTGAAACATCGACATTGAAAGGGATATTTTCTGTAATTATTATAAATGTTCCTTTTCGAATCAATTTCCTTCAAGATATTGAACCTCAACAAGATATTAAAAATCAAGATATTACACTAGTGAACTACTATTCTTCTTGAGTACATTTCCAAGCAAGGCATCCAAGAAGTTTAAGGAAAAAAGGTTCATCTGCATAGTAACCTAAAGAATATTTAAGTTCAAACAGTAATAACAACATAGTAATTATGAAATTATGGTCAGAACAATGTTCCGAATAGTTGGTAAAGCTATTCGTTGATTGCAGTAGTTGGCATCAGGACTAGGAGAACTGGTAACTGAGCATCCTTCCTATTCTTTTAGTAATCTTATAGTAATGGAGATGACTCAATTCTGCATATATTCAATGACAGTTTTCTTGTACGGAATCAATAATTCCACCCAAGCAATCTAACATCTTGCGGTTTCTTCAGCTGCAATAATATTCAATATATCATGTTTTTAACATATCACAGCAATTGCTCGACGTATCATTCAGCAATTCCTTGATGAATCATTTTTTGCTACATTGAATCATTAAAACCAGTACATCAGTACTCCAATATTATCATAACTGCATTAACAATAAGTTGATCATAAGGTAATTCAATGATTTCAACACATTAAGTCTTGAAATATGATATTGGAAATTTAGAATGTAATATCATTACTTTGAATCTTAATAAAGTCTTCAGATATGTGTTCTAGTTGCATAAATATGTGGTTGGAAACTCAAGCACTCTTGAGTTTCCAACCACACTTTACTCTTTAGTAAGTCAATTACCAGCGAATCCAAGCTATGAAGCTTCTGACAAAGTTCATCAAAAGTTGAAACAATCTTATCATGTATCTCACATTTAACTTCATGAATAGATCAAACCTGTTGCTCTAACAATAGGCACTATCACAGGTTCATGCATTATAGCAGGTTCTATCACTGCCACAATTATCAATTTTCTATAAGATTTAAACAACACTGGAGACATGTCAAAATTACCTCTATATTCTCAAATCTCTAAAACACATTAAGGATACCAGCTACGATCTCCTCCTGCATTGTAATATTGAGAATATTGAGTAAATACAATAAATTATAGTAGATGACTATGGATTCACTGGTCTTGACTATGTTGTTGACACGGATTTTAAAAACTCTAGCCAAGAAAACACTCTAAATGCTTTACAGTGTTATACTGACTATCAGGAGTGGATCTTAACATTCCGAAATCAAATATAAAGTTCAGTAATTGACACAGATGTACTTGATTAAGATGGTTCTGTGGTTGAGAACCAGGTAGAGTCTATTTGGCATTGCTAGCAATTTTATCTATGAGATGACAGCGACCAGATCAGAGACCAGATTCTACTTGACTCAAAGTTCACACAATATCCTCGTCTTATTGAAATCCGTTCTTCCGTTTTCTTCAAATAGATTTTAAGTGAAGAGTTTCTGTATGACAACAGAGCCCACCTATATAAAATTTACTAATTAAGAGCCGGCTTATTAGGTTTACACCATACAACAATGAATTCGAGACGACTATATTGACACCTCAAACATCATTTCAAAGACCAATTAGTTTACCGATCAAAGACTTGATAACCAGTAAATGAAAAATACATGGTAGAAGAGATTACGATTATTAATCAAGTATTCGCTTCATTGATTTTCAACTGAACCCACCTCTTTCTATCCAGTCAATGATGATAATTCTTAAAATTAATCATATTACATTTTCTTCAAAAAGCGAATAATTAGTTTAAGTTTCTGTTCTCAAATTTGTTTCACACTTACTTCTAGACTCTTCGACTAACTCCTTAGTAGAACATCAAATTATCTAATTAATCTAATTTTTTCTCTACCCAATGACACATGCTTCATTGAGGCTCATTAGACAAGTGGTTACAGTGCAGGACTCGGACATGACAAAATCGAATCTCAGATATCTCGCTATTTCTGTCACTAGCTGCACCCTTTTAGTAAGGTGCTTAAATTGATAGATACGCCTGAGATATTGTTCATATAATACAGTAAAACAAAATAAAGTCTATTCAATTCGAATTAGAAATGGATTATAATATTTTTGATTAAATCTATGCTTGTTTAGTTATTTTTTTTATAAAAACGTTAAACTTCAATGACGTTAAACTTAACCTAATGATATCATTTGGACAACAACTACTATGACATAGTCAAATGTACCCATTTATCCAAACAACTATATACTTTAAAGATGGTGAAAGATCAGTGAAAGCCTAATTTCACTGCTCTTTCTGTAGATGAACACAGCAACAATTCTATAACTTTAAGAGAATTAGAGGTCAGTGATGACCACTAATGTAAAATTGTTTAAGTATAAGTGATAACATGTGAACATGGATAATGATTATAAAGTCATCTTTCGGTTAACTCTTTTTTTTCCACTCTATCATAACTAATGCGAACTGTAAAATATTATAAGCTTCTCAGCCTTGTATAGTAAAATACAAATCCCAACACTTTTCAATTCTATCAATATTAAAACAAACATCTAAGCTCATGCATGCGCTTCTATGAATCTTGAAATAATTATCGTACTCGTTTTTTTTCACAATAACTAGTACAGAGTTAAACATTATTCTAAAACAATACAGATACAAAATCTTTGCATTTATATATTCTCTCAAATGATTTAGTCAATGCATGATAAATATCCAAAGTTCTAAGAACAAAACAAAATTTAACAATTATTTATGACGGTTTATTATCAAAATCATACAACATATAATACGTTCAAAATATTAAAAGCATGTATTCTAAAGTATTGCACTCCGCTAATATATTATTATCACAAAATACTAATTACACACAGTAAAGCATTCATGTATGTTACATGCTATCTCAGATTCATCACTGAATATCTTCAGATAAGTGTATCCTCTCAGAGATCTTCCAGCATTCTAATTATATAACATCACAGTTCTTCAATGATTTGACGTGTTCCAGATGAGTACAGCAGTATAAGACTATGATAAAATTGAACACAAAATTATTCATCATCTATGAATAATTTATTTCATATGTTATAAACAAAGATATTCATAGGGCAGTCAGAATATACTATTAGTATTATTTCTTCTCTTCTGTAGTGATATAAAGAAAGTATCGACTCTTTTATCTATGGACAAAGCAACTTGCCTGCAGGCCATCCATTGCTCATAAGTATCTCAGCAGTCACGTAAGAGAAAAAATGCAAAACTTGATGAGTTTTAGAACAGATTTGCCAGTTCTTAATAGTATATGTTATTTAATTCTTCACATGTAATCCTTTTGGTAATGTGAAGTCTTCATAACTCTGTTACAGTTCCCTGGTTCGTTGTTATTTAATATCACATTAATAGCAAAAGAAGACAATTTCTTGATATATTGTAAATGTCACGATTCATTGCAAAATATCTAGCATTATCTATGTCTTCTATATCTGAAATATTACTGTAACTGTTCGATCAAATCAGCATCCTGAATCAATCAGTTGACTCCCGCCGCAAGAGATATCAATCTATGACCCATTTCTCAGAAAATTCTGGCATTTCTGTCAAGTTCTAAAATTTATACACATCTTACAACAACGATAATATTCTTATATTTCCCACCCTACTCAGCCTTGGGATAATTCATCCACACATTCTACCCAGGATCCCTCCCTTTCAGATTTTTCTTAGAAATTCTGACTGCCATAGATTGTTCAATATTGATTACTAAACGCATTATAACAGATCAATCCAGTTCAGGATGAATCACAAAAACAATTAAATCTCAAAATTCATCACAATAAGGTCATATGCAAGAAATTATCTTAGTCATAATACTAATCAGAAATTTATTTCAAAACATTGCTAAGTAAGATCGCTTATTCAAACTTACAGTAAACATTTAATTTTTAATTAAATTAAAACGTTCATTTTTTTAAATTCAAAATTGATCTTAAATATAACTTTGATCTTCAATTCATACTTATAATCAAGATCAATTTTAAATTAAAAATAAAATGAAAATTATAATTTAATTAAAAATTCAATGTTTACTATAAGAATCCAAGTTTAATTACTAACTAGTAATATACTAGTTGTTAAGCGATTAAACTGATAAGTAGAGACCTTATGTCAGAAATCAACCCAAAGACATCAACAGATAAATTCCTTCTGGTAAGTACTATATTAAGTACTACAGTTTACATTCACATTCGTATAAAATTTATAACAATTATCATCTTATTTAGTCAATATCTTCACAACCATGGGACTCAGGTTCAGTTTCTTGACATCAATGGAATGAGCGGACACAGGGCTTTAAAATAGTGTATGACACAAAAAAAAATTGAGCAAGGGGTCAGAGTGCTAGGGGCCCCAAATGGAGCCATGGTGGAATTTTTTCATATTTTTTCTCAAAATGTTTACGCAATATTTTTGACAACACGTAACTCAGTATAGGTTTCTTGACATCTTTGGAATGAGCGGACAATGGACTTTAAGGGGGTGTATCACACAAAAAAATTGCTCAAGGGGTTAGGAAGCTACAGGCCCGTAATGGAGCCATGGTAGATTTTTCTTAAAATTTTTCACAATTGTAAAAAAGTGAACTTGGCCGAATATTCGCAGTCATGTGACTCAAAAAATTTCATAAAATTTCTACCATGGCTCCATTACGCGCCTGTAGCTCCCTAACCCTTGAATTAATTTCTTGTGTGATACAACCCCTTAAAGCCCAGTGTCTGCTCATTCCAAAGATGTCAAGAAACCTAACCTGAGGTATGTTACGTCAGAAATATTGCGTAAACATTTGGAGAAAAAAATTTAAAAATATGAAAAAATTCCACCATGGCTCCATTGCAGGCCCCTAGCACCCTGGACCCTTGCACAGTTTTTTTTGTGTCATACACCCAATAAGATGATAATTTTTATAAATTTTATATAAATGTGAATGTAAACTGGGATTCAATACGTAATTGTTCAGCCATATTTCACATTCATTTTCGAGTCCACCATTATTACAAATTACGCCTAAAACTAGCGTCAAGTTAACTTGTGTAGTTTAAAAAAAAGCCAAGTTATTTAAATTATTTACATTTAATATA
>JAQIXG010004288.1:0-13163 GCA_034700105.1 Oconnorella tubifera
CTCACTTTCTCTCTCTCTCTCTCTCTCTCTCTCTCTCTCTCTTTCTTTCTCTTTCTCCATATCTTTCTCTCTTCATGAGACTTTTTCGATCTGCTAATGCGCGTGCGCCTTATGTTAGACTACAGATACTGCTAAATGATAAATAGACGCCGTAAATCTTATGTATTGAACTTTATTTTAAATAACGTAAACAATCTAACAGTTTTACAAAACAGTGAAATCGTAAACAACATTTCACTTTTAAGTTTCATACTTTTTTCAGTTGCTCGCTGCTACAATATAGTACTTGTCTAAATACACTTGTCTGCAGTATCGTATACATCATTTTCTAGCTATAAACAGTATATTTCAACTCGCACGTATCAGTCATACGTGCAGAGAGAGACCATGTAATTTGTTTTAGATAGTTTAGCCTCCAGCCTTTGCATGGAAGCCATAGCACACATGCTGGTTATTAATGCATCCTAGGTCAGTAGACTACACACACAAACACTCAACAATAATGATCTACACGCCGTAATAAATAAAAAATGGACTCGTATTTCACCAACATTTATCGCCAGCAACCTCTTCCTCCCTCCCCGTCCCTCTCTTTCCCCCGACCTAGTAGTCATCATTCCTCTCATCAGAGCACCAATATTAACGGCTACTACGGTTTCAACGGAGTAGCGGCTCCGGATACCGGCAAACTGTGCCCGGACCTCCCGGACACCGGGACACTTCACGCGGAGAGAACCAGGAGGGAAGAGGGGGAGATACAGCGCTGGAGAGAAACGCAGAGGAACCCGGGGTTGTCCATTGTGGGATCCTCGGAGCAACAGAGGGATCTACTGTATGGAAATACAATCATGGGGGACCATTTCGAGGCGTCGCGACTGAATCATACAAGACTGTCTGATGACATTACGAACACTATAAACGGGATGAATTTGAATTCCGGATATAATGTTGGATTGAACAACAGATGGGGAAGTACTAATGAGACGGCTTTTGAATCGGTGGATTTTTGTCCCCAGGTGACGCCTACTAGGACGATAGGGAGGGATTTGGTTAACGGGGGCGGGGTTAAGGATAAAACCCAGGGGTTGTTAACTGAGTCAAGCATGTATAGTGAAAGATTGGGTGGGGGGACGGGGAACGCCCATTCTGTGACTCCGCCTACGAATCAAGTGACATCCAATCAGGGAGCTGGGACTAATGTGGCGCAGGTATCGTTCTACCCCTGGATGAGTGTCGTGGGTAGGTTATGAAAATTTTGTTATTTTTTAAAAGCAGAGAATTGGATAGTGTAAAAATTTTAATTTGCATTGGTACAGGAAAGAGTTATAATGTGAATGGTAAATGCTATTGCTTCTTTATCCGATAGATATTTCTGACAGCCACTGTGTTCATTTTTTGTGGACATATTAACTCGTAATTATTTCATGACAACTTTTTGGGGTCTGTAGTAAAAATATTAGTTTTTATCGAAAATACACAATTTACAATAGTTGAATTTAGATTGTTGATTATAGTGAAAAAGTGTAAAATATAAATATAAAGTTTAAATATAAAGCTTTAACAATTTACACACTATATGCGATAGATCAAAATAGCGTTATAGAAATATTTGCAATTTTATACGAGCATATCTTTTTAACGAGATCTTAAATTTTCTATACCATATTTATTCATGATTTATTACACTTTAGTATTTTAGTATTAAATCATTCTTCAAATATATTACATATAATAAATATCGTAATAAAACGTCATGACATTTTTATGGCAAATTTATGTGATTCAATTTTATTATTTAACTTTCAAAATTATTTTCCGTCGCGATGCAATCTAGTATTTATTTATATTCATTTATAATATTTTTATTTTTATTAAATATATTTTTATTGTTTCTAGCGTACAATATTTGTGTTTAGTGTTCAATTTAGGTGCACACTATTATTATAATTTTTATAGTATTAATATTCCGAATGAGTTGTTTGAAACTTAAAAGCTAACAAATATTTTAAACAAATACTTTATATATTAATAACTCAAAAATACATTCGTACAATACATTACCATACAATACATCGGTACAATACATTAATCATAAATTATTTCTTTCTTATAAAAGTTACAGTAATTATAGATGTCATTATAATGTCAGTTGTTTATTAATCGAACCTTATACTCGGCTGTTCTATATACTTCCAGTATATAATTTTTAGAGCAATGTATCAAGCAAAAATAATTTATGACTAATGCATTTATGTTTAACTATATGCACGTCTTTAACTTCCTTATCGTACAACAAACGATTGAATTTAAAAGAATATATAATGAAAAATAATCACGGCCCGGCTAATCAGCCCCGGCTAATCAGCCCCGTCAAATCGGCCTGATTATTGGATTTTATTGTTAGGCATGGAATTAATGTCAGGTTTTGGTTTAAGATTAAAGTTCATGTTAATATTATATTTATGCCAAGTTCTGGGTATGCTTGAATTATGGTTAAAGCTGAATTAACTGGGCTGATTTGCCGGGTTAATGTATTCCAGGCCCATTTGTCGGGTTACCAAAAATTCACCATAATTTCATATCCCAAAGATTAAAAAAACCTCGTGATTTAAAACAAACTTAACCCAAATTTCAATAGGCGTATAATAAATACTAGTCAATGGAAAGCTTGCAGTGAATAATATCATTCACTACTAATCGACGCGTAACGAAAATGAAATGAAGGCAGAAATAATAATATCGACGATGATTTAGTAATATATGGTATTGCTTTTACCGCGAAAGTTGATAATAAAACTCTAGTGAGCGTTTAATTGCTGACAGTATGCATTGTAACGCGACCCCGTTACCCAGTTTTATATAATGCAATCTATCAAACTGGTTGATGCTTTCTGAATGCTGAATGTTTATAAGAAGTAACTTTTGTGGAAGGTCTTAAATCAAATTTACAGTACAATGACTCTGCGATTGTACATTGTATATGGTATTTTAAAACGGTGTATATTATATTGGCCAATACGATTGCAGTAGTAAATTGTAAAGTATTATAATATACTATAGTATATTCATATAACGTAGCTTCATTTTTGTTCATTATAATATTTAATCAATCTTATTCAATAATTTCATTATGGATTAAAGATTGATTGATGATTGATGATTGATTGATGTTGTTATTTTATCATATCATAAATAATGCTCTATCGTAATTTATTGAAAATCAGTACGTGTATGGAAGAAGCAAAGGAGATCGAATAAATACTTAAAATTATTCTTTCGTTATTTTAGGATACCGTTAGCTTTTACTAAATTTTTATACCAATTAGATAAAATTTGCCAAATTGGGTTTATTTAATATCAACTTGATATTAATATTTCAGTTTTTTGACAATTTTTATAGAGGCGGGCAATTTTGTGTTGTACCTTTGTAACAGCGATAAATTTAAAATTTCTCACTGGAAACAGTGAACGAGTCTTTAAAATTTCAGTTTTTTATTGGTCGACTTCCTTTATTGCTTATTTTTATAAAATGCATTTATGTTATGCACTAAACATATGCATTATATCGTTTTGTGTATTTTACATTGAGACAATGTATCAGTGTAACAATATTTCAATATGGACTGAAATGTCCAAATAAATATTTTGTTCAAATTCTGTGTGAAAATCAAACCGCTATATTGCCTAAAGTTATATTTATATTTTCGCTTCCGTCTGGTCAAAACTAAAATACTTGCGATTTATAAACCTGTATTTATTTCAGCCTTTGGGCTGTTTTGACTTACAACAAAATACAGATTCACGTTGGTTGAATTCTCGTAGATTATTAATGATGAGTGTTACGTAATTAGACAGTCTCGCTGAGTTATGTAAAATCAAGTATTACTGTATTATGTTTTCTTCCAAAAGGCATAAATTGCCATTCTAGAATTATTATGGCTATCGGGTAGTTCTAAATGTATATTTAGAATTTGTATTCATAAATACTTGTTAATACAAATACTTGTAAATACAAATACTCTTAAATACAAATACTTGTAAATACAAATACTTGTAAATACAAATACTTGTAAATACAAATACTTGTATATACAAATATTTCTAATAAAAGTAGAATATTAGTATATTAATGGGTTATATTTAGTTTAATTTTAGGACTCACTATAACCCTAATCCTAACCGTAGCTCTAACCCTATTACTGTTCGATAGATTTCAAAACCTATTTTAATACCAGTCATTTTAGACGCGCTATATTTAAAAAGTGCACGATTTTAATTAGAGAATGATTATGTACTTCCTTTGTACTTTTATTTTTTCTCCAATATTATTTTTAATTTTATTTACAATAAATGATTAATTAATGTTGTTTTAATATTTATCTGAATCAAATTAATCAATAAATTGATCAAAATTGACACGCACAATGTTGATATTTTTACAGTTTAAATATTATATAATATAGAACATTTATTCACACAGAATGTAGAATCAATAATACAACAAACAAACACTACATAACGTTAAAAATAGAATTTTATCAACGGTATCAAATTACAAAATAACAGAAAAATCAAACTAAAATTGTCTTTTTATGTGATAAGATAAATTTAACTTAGCAATTAACTAAGGCATGGACATGCACAAAATTTTATATTTTAAAATATAATCTCATTTCTGAACTGATTTAATCCTATAAATAAAAATTTAATGCAGCAGTTCTTGTCCATAAATAGGTCACACTAAGCTTATTTAATTATATTTATGTTATATATTATATATATTAATTATATTAATTATATTTAATTATCTTTCGATATAGAGCTTTTTCAATATCGTATTTTTATGCAGACTATTTGTCCATTGCTCTATCTGTTTGTCTGTCTAGCTACTGGTCTGTCTGTCTAGCTGTCTGTCCCAGTATCGATCTATTGATCTGTCTCACAGTGGTGAATTTATTCGAAGAAAAAATTAAAAGTCAAAGTGTTGAATTTCATCTTGTCTCAAAACTAGATATTTTTATACGATATTGATTAAAAAATCTCCAATAGACATATTTTTGTACAAGCAGAAAAACTGATATATACTCATAAAATTGCTTGACAAATAAGAGGAAAGTCTAACATAATATGCAAATAAATGATAGAAGTGAAGGAAATGTACTAAATTAAGAAATCAGATCGGCCAAGTTTTATTTCTCTTTCTCTCCTCCAGAGTGTGTTTCGTAATTGTTCATAACATTATCTCAGTTATTTGTTTTATTCTTTTCTTTACACTTTTCTTTACATTAGTGACATTTGAGTTCATATCTCAATGATTTTAGCCACCCAATAATGATTCCCTAATTTTGTTCTGTGTTTTCATATTATAATAACAATTATAACATGTTTTTTTTCAAGATTCCCCAGAAATCGGCTTTCTTGGATTGAGCCTCGATACCCTAATATTTAATCCATCAATCACATGACGAATAAACCCTAAATTCCTCCCTTCAATCCACTAACCTCTTTTCTACGCATTCTTTCAACAATCATATATATTATAATCCATGTGAATTCATATTCAAAGCCTACAAATCTCTAGCTAGCGAAAAATTAGCTGCATTAACATAATTTATGCGCACTGTTGTAAACAGCTGCCACAGCTGCTGCTTTATAAAATAGAGCTGCTGCTTGTGAGGCTCTGAATCGATAATGCCACACACTGCATGTGTTATTTTCTGTATCCTGTCACAGATCCTGTCTCGCTTCAGTTTTATACCTAGCAGTAAAGATTTTTTACGATTTAGATCGACATTGAATTCGTTTCAAAACATTCGACAGATGTCGGCGTTGCATTGCGATTTTGTATCACACGTACCGCGTTAAATCACAATTAACGCATCGATATATACACTTAAGCTTATATGCAGAAAACATTCTAATCATTGTTTATTTTTTTAATACATTTTTGTATACCATCCATATTTATAATCAAGTTAATAAACTGTTTCTATACATCTATTTTTATTTTAAATAATTTATCCTATATCAATTAAATTGTATAACTCTGTATATTTTCTTATATCTTTTTAACATTTTTGTATTTTTTATAATTTAATTGAGCAAATAAATAGCAATTTCGATAGCAATTGTTTTTGCTTTCTAGTAGCCTCTCAAACCGTTCATTTATTATTATATAATTGATCGCATAATTTATATTTGTCTTACACGTAATTGCTTTGGAAATAAATAAACTAATTAATTCAATCTCAGGTCCCAATTCCTGTCATCGCCGTCGCGGCCGTCAAACTTACAGCCGCTACCAGACTCTTGAGCTGGAAAAAGAGTTCCAATTCAACCACTACCTCATGAGAAAGCGTCGCATCGAGATCGCGCATACTCTTTGTTTGACCGAACGACAAATCAAGATCTGGTTTCAGAACAGAAGGATGAAGATGAAGAAAGAGAAGCAGCAGATCAGGGAGTTGAACGAGACGGACGAGGGGTTCTTGCAACGGAGGGCCAGCATGATGCACGACTCGCTCTCGAGGGACGGGTCGTCGTCGGAGAATGATCTGGAATGAATGTTGTAGAAAATGTTTAAATAATGATTATAATGTAATGATTGTACGCATTGTTTATACAATGTTTATAATATCATAATTGTGTACATTGTGTACAGTGTATATGATGTTCATAATATCATAATTGTAGATACTGTGCACACAAACATTATTTACACAATGTTCATTACGTAAATATTATTCTTACGTAACTGTACACATTGTACAAATTGAATGTTCATAATATCATAATTGTATACATTGTTTAATGTGCACAATTGTGATATTATGAACATAACACAATGTTCACAATGTTTATACATTAGACTAACATTATAGTACATATTGTACAATGCGTACACAAAGTTCATAATGTCATAATTGTACTGTGTGTGTACATTTTGTGCACAGTGTGTGTACGTGTGTGTGCGTTTAATTGTGAAATTAAAACATCTTGTGCAATGTATGAGTACATTGCAAATGTGTACAATGTTCATAATATCATGACTATACACACAGTACATTATATAGAATTATAATGTTAAAAACTCTCGGATGTTTGCTATAGTGAAAAAGTATATGTTTGTTTTTTTTTAAATTTTGGAGGAATAAAATAAATTCGTTTTATAAATTTAGAGAGTTTTTCAAAAGTTTTTATCACAGTAAGTAAATCATTTTATTTCGAATATGGATTCTTAACTTTCGTGAAATATTAAACTTAATTCTAAAAAATATTATCATAGATAATCTTGAAGAATCTGTACGCTAGTGTCATATGAGAAAATTAAAAAAACGATTGCTGAATTTAATTGCGCAAGATTAAATGGTTGTTCTTTTTATAGTTTTATTTAATTTGAACTTGTTTTTGGGTAAATGTAGGCGTGTGAATGTGTAGTCCATATATGTGGGTAAATCTGTAGAATTGACATTTTTCATGTGCTAGTTAATTAGTTATTTAGTAATGAATTATTATTAATTAATTAGTATTTAAATACATTAATTTGTAAATAAAATATTGTATTATTAATATTAATGAAAGATCATGTAACAAATGAAATTATTTTAATATTTAGATAACAACATCAGTTTCAATGTCCAGTCTCTCTAGACCATCAATAACATCAATCAGTACAGTAGAAGCAATAACATATCTCAGAATATTACTATCAAGATATTCAAATCAATCAAGCGGTGAGGTGAGGGAAGGGGGACCTCCCATCCCACCCTACTCCGGAATAAACCAAATCTGGAACATTCCGGAACCTCCGAGATATTCTATTTGCGTCGCGGAATCTGAAACTGACAATCCACCGGCTTACTGTTAATTGTTATTTATTTATTTTCGTCAATTGTCTAAATCTGTAACTATCACAAATTATATGCACTTACCTATAAGCGTTGTGTTTTGTCATTTTAGAGCTGTAGGTTCTCTTTTAGGGAATAAAAATTTGGGCCAAGCTTTTAATTAAAATTTTTGGTTACTCGGGAAAAATTCTCTCTGAATATTTCTGTGTTGAGAAAGCAAGCATCAAGACATACTGTTCTGGGGGGGGGGAGCTGTGAAAGATTGTGGCCCCAACACTATTTGGATAAAACAATTTTTTGTAATGGTAAAGATTTCAGTTTAGCTTCCCCCCCTTCCTTCCCATTTGTGACGATTTTGTGAAAAATACTCGAAAATGTAACGTTGGGTATAGGCCTACATAAGAGCGGAGACGAAATACAAATATACGAGGACCAAAAATCTTGTAATAATGCAAAGAATGCCATAGGATGATATTTTGAAGAATTATAACTCTTATTTAGTAAAATTGTAACTAGAACACTGAACATATTCGGCTACTCAAAACAAATTGTTCAAAGTAGCATTGACATCACCGATTGACAAATTCTATATTAAACTTGGTGACAAATTTTTAACTTGAAATAATCTAAAACCCGACATTTTCTCCAAAATGTAATTGCTGACTTTATGGAAGCAAATATTTCATTTCTGCAATAAAACTTTCCCGTCATCCTTTTGGTTTTTCCTATAGCTATAAAAACATTCTCTTAAGTATTATAATACTTATTAAGGATGCGGAAATTCAAGCGCTCACTCGGAGAAGTTGACTATTTGTCGAATTCCTTATTTTTATCAATGATTTCTCGAATTAGATGACAATTCTGAGAAAATACATTTGCGAAAGCAAAGTAATTAGCTGACGAAATCGATAAGTCATTAAAAACTATAGAGAGGGGGGAAGATTAGTAAGATCTATAGTAGATATAGTGACCGGGAAGTGCGTTGATACAAAGGATATAAAAAGGATTTTACTATTTTATATATCTAAGTGAATTTTGTACGAAATAAAAAGTAATTACTCAGAGATTTTGTAATTGGACAGAAGACTATACCATAGTACATTTATGAAAAGCAAAACTGAAAGCTATAAACAGTTAAATGGTGATCTAATGGGAAACTATACAAATTGTTGAAAATAATTATAATCAGTGGCGTAGAAAAAGAGAGAGGCTGTAATTGTTATAATTGCTCTATTCCATTTGAAGGTAAAAACCAATTTTAGTAGTTTAATTTTGCTCCGTTAATTTCGTCAGTTTAGCGACAGTAGTTGCAAATGTTATATTTAAGAAATATTCAAAATTTAATTTCTTTCAAATATAAATAACATAATTTACAAACATTTGATTAACTTTTTTTAAGGGGGGGGAGGTGATATAGAAAGATCAAAATATCTATCTACGTATGATCTGGAACAATCGATCTAGCTTATAAGCCTGTAGACGAATTATCGTGACACATACCCTCTCTCTCTCATATAATAAATGTGTAGAATATAAAGATTGAGTGCGAGGTTAGAATAGCAATAAAACTGTCTGAAGATCTTTGTGTCTGGACTCGATGTCAACAAAGAAAACCACATCTGACTCGACCTCTTTATGACTTTCAATGAACTCAACCCTGTTTTGTCAATCACGACAGCAAATAAATATATTAAACCTCATTCGTTTTATGTCGATCATTACATTGTCAACTTTTTTAGAGTCAAATAAATAAGCTAGTTAAACGATACATTATAGAATGTTACAAAATAATTAAACAATTTAACATTAAACAGCATAATATACAATTAAACAATTTAACAATTAGCAATTTAACAATAAACAGTTTAAAATTAAATTAAACAGTTTAAACAATATACAGAAAGTTAATACTCTTGCAAATTAAAACTTATTATCTATTGTATTCAGTTGACATATAAAACATTGGTTATTTTCAAGTCAAATTCGCAAGTATCGTCTGATTGGGTGAACGAATCGAGTGTTAATTAGTTAGCTGGCTTGATCTGATAACAATGTTCAAGGTTAAACAGGGTTAAGGTCAATGCAACACTGTATGCACTTAATTTTATGCAGATTTGGTTCAAAGGAAGCGTCTGAATCATGTCTGTCTGCCAAATATGACATCTAACCGAAACTATATAATTAATATATAATTCTAGTATAAATAAAATTATATATAAAATAAATACAATAACATAATATATAATATAAATGTATACACTCATAATGAATGAATTAATTCATTAAGAGTATATACCTTGAGACATTTAAAAAATCTTGGATGAAAAATTAGTAATCGTATAAGTATTTCTATATATTTATAAGTACATAAAGACCTATAACATAAGATGTCGGAGACCATACCTATTACATGTATATGAACCTAAATGTACATACAGACATACATGTATAAGACCTACATCTATTATGATACACGCCTACACAAATAAAGACTATTTAAAACACAAGGTCTCTTTCTCTCTCAGTACAAAAATGAAATCTACATTACAACTATCAATGATCAATCATATTTTAGTTGTCAGTAGACAAACAATCATTTCCTCTTTAGCAAGAAAGACAGAGTGCGCCACTTTGATAAAAGTCTCTCTGTCAAAATTAAGCAAACATATTATATTATTATCTGAGCGAATTACTAAGTGCATATTTAGATTAAACTCGAATTATAATAGCTATACATGATGACGAAATTCACCGCAAATTATTTGAATTAACTATGTAGGTTAATTACACAAACATTTGTGATTTTAACAGTTAGTTTCAATACTAATGAATTCTTAAAATAGTTATTAATACGCAAGAATTTGTGTCGCAATGTACTTCGTTACTTTGGTATTTATATGATTAGAAATTATGCGTAATATAACCCATAAAATATAGTCCGAAAAGTCAATTAAAATAACATTAAATTTCAATTTTATAACGTCAGAGATTTTCACTGATCTACTCGGTTTTTGACCGTTTAAAAATAATCTGTCTAATATCATCGTTTGCTTATTTACCGTGGCGCAATTAGATGTTTTTTCCTTTAGAGGGGGTTATTGTTTTAAAGACATCTATAAGTACATGACGGCTTTTATCTATTCTTGCACTTAAGAAAGGGTTAATGTATAAAAATGACTTTAGTCATTTCTGTAAAAAAAACACAAATATTTGAAAAAGACGAGGGATGGGCAATATTCTAAGCACGGCCCCCCTGCAAGTAACATATTCTAAGCACGGCCCCCCTGCAAGTAACATAGCTGTGATCTCAGCATTGGGGCGATGGTGCCAATAAAATAAATGACATTTTAAGCTTTTTATTATTTAATACATTACTCTTTCTTTTTGACTGATATTTTTTCTTTTTTTACATCACCAAAAGTTTACTTCAATCCAATGGGGGGTCTACACTCACCACCCCCTTGTCTAAATCACTGCCCCCTAACTAGTTCGTGTACTACATAATCTTATATTTTCAACAATTGCGTGCATTTCTCCAGTAGAGATAAATAGTCTTATTTCACTGCACTACTATTTTATATATTCTGCATCTTTATTACATTTATTAATTCGGTGAATGAACTTTCTCAACTAATCTTATTATGTCCTTGAATATTTTCTGAAGATTTTCAAGTCCTCGCACTTTGGTCCTGTTTAATAAATGGATTAAAATAGCAATTTTATTGATCCTTGGCGAAATATGAATTTAAATTGAGATTATGATTATTTAAAGCAGATATTTTCTGAAATTTTAAGTTAAATGGTTATATTATGTAAGTTATAATTTACAATTCAACAATTGACTCCTAATAAAATTAATTAAGCATTGTTCAATCCAGATTGTTTCGACAATTATATGTAAAGATAAACATTTAAATAGCTTTACTATATAGATTGAAACAGAAAAGTTGAAATAAACAAATCACAGAGAGTAAATTAAATTCACAGAGGCAAAACATCGAAAAAGTAACACAATATTTTAATGAATCTTACAAGATGAAGTTAAATTTCTAAACTTTTGATATAAAAACCAATGGCGTAGCTAAATGGGGGGGGGGGAGGTAAGATTATTTGCAATCAAAGGGGACACAATGGTCCCTCCCCCCACATGTTAGAATATTGCATTACTAAGCTTTGCAACGTATTACAAAGTCTGTGCTTTTTCAGTTTCATCAGATTCTGAGAATAGGATCAATCTCTCTATTCTTCTCTACATCAAAATTGAACTGAAAGCAGTAGCACTTCAACTCAACTGAGTACTATTGATAAGTCGGAACTCTAGCTGAAATATCTAGGGGGTGGATAGTATTATTTATTCATAGTTTATTTATTTCTATATATTTTTAACTTAATTATAATTTTATTTTATTATATTTAGAATTTCATTATATTTATTTAGAATTTTCATCTCGTTGTTAAGTCATATCTATTATAAAAATCACGGATGATTTTTTATGTAAATTTAATTAAATAATCACGATAGAGATTAAATAGAATTTATTATTAATATTTATATTTTTAATGATAAATTAATAAATCTGATAACTTTTGATTCTTTCGCAAGATGACACCACTTATTGATTTTTATTTTAATCACATAATATTTTAATGACTGCCTATTTCTATTGCAATTTTGAAGGTATAAAAATGAGACAATGGAAATTGGGGCTACCAGCTAACCTCCCCTCGCTCAATTTTTTGTACTATTTTTATCAGTTTGGTTGTTAAGTCTACCACCCACGTGTTTATCAAGTGAAAGCCACAGCGTTATATAAGCAAGACACGTGGTGATTTATACACGTTAAACCAGACAACATTTCTAATAACATTAACTGTTAATTTTTAACTAATAATTTTACTATTTAAGAATAAACACTGTAACTTAATATAAAAGATATATTTCAATAAGGAAAATTAGTTAGGAAAGCAGAGACGTAGCACTATAAGATATAAAAAAATTCAATTTAATAAAAATACGATCAACTAAGTAATAACAAAATTGAACTTAAAATTCTAACATTGACTGAAAAATCAGAAATTGCAAATTAAAATTCGGTTTAAAATTAATCTATCAATTAGGATTCTATTGAGAGATAAGCCAGATATATTTTTATTTACGTTCGGTGAAATTAAATTGCTAGATACAGGTAAATACAGCGTATACAATGTCATATTCTTTTATTTTTATGTGTATATAGTATGTTTACACATTTGTATTTATTATCCGTACGTGTATCCGTACGGATATTTTATATCCGCACGTATTTATTATCCGTA
>JAQIXG010004289.1:0-13161 GCA_034700105.1 Oconnorella tubifera
GAGCGCCTGACAGAGCGCCCGACAGTGCCCCTGACAGATCGCCTGACAGACCCACTCCCTCCTGTGAACCGTGTTTAACACGTTGTCAAAATATGATTGCAACAAGTTGAGTTTACTAGTATTAATAGCATTAATTGCGAACCGCACCTATACGATGAACGCGAACATAACATCTTGCTCTTACCAAAAACTATTTTCTCACGACTATCAAGATTTGTTCCTATTTTTATTTAGACGAAAGTTGATCAAATATTTCGTCTAAATTAGTACATATCTCAGATAATTCATAAACGTATTATATATTTCAGGCTATCAATATCAATGCTTATTTAAGGGTCATTTTACATAATGCAGCCTATACACATTTTCATTTTACGAAATTGTAAGCTTCATCTTCATTATATGATGTAAACAACTTTTCATTGACTGACGTCAGATTCAAAGAAACTAACAAGCATATATCGATTGCTATACTGAAACATTTTTAGTTAGAGCCTTTGAGATGAAGTCGCCTGGTCGATTATCATTCTAACTAGTATTATCGAATACAAAACGGAGATAGGCCTACTGTAGGTGACGAATTCTTAGCATGTTTAAATTGGTGGTATCGATACTGGACTAAAACCAGTGAATTAAACATGGTTTCACACTGGATTTTAGAGCGACTCGAAAATGTCGGGCGCTCTGTTGGGCGCTTTTGTCGGATGCTCTGATCTTCTCCTTCGCCCAAACTATCCTCTTGCTGCAGATCAGCAGTTCAAATGCCAAAAAAGGGTTTTATCACTTTTAATGGATTGTCTGTAATTCAGTATCGCCGATCAAAGTACAATTTTCCTTCAAAGTCATTCATAGAAATATCAATAATATTTCTTGATATTTCTCATTATATAATGTCTGTAATTAAGGTTAACTTACAAGCATTAAGTTGATTATAGTTGCATGTTATACATAAAAGACTTTATTAAAACTTGACAATTCAACGTCCATATATTGCAATAATTTTAATCAAATTCTCAATTGTAAATTCCGCAATTATAAATTAGACAGGTTGAAGACTCAAAGCTATAAACGAGAGCAAGAGTTTTTTCTCTCACCGGGCAACAGAGACATTGAAGTGATTCATCAATTATCTACAGAAATCTAAATTCAAAATCAAATATTAAAATATACAATTTCTTTCTCCGTCAGGGCTTAAGACTACTCTTAGCCACAAAGACATTTGCACAGCAATAAATAAAGACGACACTATGATAAACGTTACGGTTTATATCCTTCTAGTCACTTATATTATAAGTTACCAAGTCTTCATTTTAAACTTTTAACGTCTGTTAACCGTCGAAGGACCATGCTGCAGCAAACTGTGAGGACAAATAATAAACTGAAATTAAATAGAAGCATATTGTTCAGTGATATTTGTCCGGTAATAGTTTGTTTCATAGAATTGTTTCGTTACATTTTTTGTCAAACCTAAATCACCGCTTGTAGAATAAGCCTACAGGTTTAATATAAATAGCGTTCATTGCTAATTTCATCTAATTACTAGATAATAACGTGCTAGATTATAATAACCTGAAGTGTTTTTATCTAATAGTTAGATAATAACGCTTTATCTAAATTACCTAGATAATAGTTAATTTAGTTAAAGCGCGTGTTGGTCTAATAGTAAACGCACTCGATTCACTAATCAAGAGATTGTGAGTTCAAATTCCGTGAGGCGATTCCTTTAGTCAGTGGCAAAGTGATGCAATGAGCGATGAACAGTTGTTACTTCGCCTTTATTGACCGTAGCCGTTGTTAGCCATAGCCGTTGAACCATTAATTCGCCAACAGTTAATGCGGCAATATAAAAAAGGTATTTTTTGCCAATATTTATTTTTCAATATTTGTATTGACAGTAATCGTTAATAAGATAATAATATCGACTGGACGGAGATCTTCATGACAAACGACTTCCACTAAACTCTCTTGATTAAAAAGTGTATTTTTCACAAGTTAATACATAACGAAACTTTGCAAAATTGATTGCTAACAATTAGTACAGGTGTACATACTTTCTGCATAATTAAACTTACCTATGACAATAAATGTACAGACCTAAGAAACAACTGAGAAAGAAGAATTATCAATGCGTAGCATACATAATTCATGTACAAAATTTAACAAAAAGAAACTATCTTTACTATAATTCAACACGTTTTAATAAATATAAATAATTAACTATATCACATTTATATCACAGATGAAATATTTGATATCATAAACAACATAAAAGCATATAATTTATATTATACACACAAATTTTTGATATTACTCAATATAAAAAGTGAGAATAGATAAAAAGAATTCCTATCATAGCAATTATGATTGTATCAAAATGCGATTATCGGTCCCATCATTATTTTATTACAATGTAAATTAGCCTACAACATTTATCTTTCATAAAATGTAGGTAACATAAATGCTAATAATTATCAACTTATCACATTAAAATAAAAATTATCGCACATACAGCTACAATTTATGAAAACACTAGTATTTAATCTATATAGTTTTACAGATTTAAGGAAATTCATATTTTTGTGCAATGGTCAAACTTTATTGAAAAATTTAAAACAAAACATAAGTTAAATAAAAAAATTATATAAAAATTAAAAATGTATACACTATTAAAGTGAAACAAATGCAATGAATGATTAACGAGTAATAGGAAATAACCATTCACAGCAGGATGACCAGAATTCATGATGACAGTCATCAGGTCATCACCTTTATGCAGATGACTATCAATATATTGCAAGAGCTTGCAATAAATTCATTGCTACAAGTGAAATCTCCAAAGTAAATGCTAGCGCAGACAACCAATAGTTTGCAACTTAGCAATATTGTACTTCAAACATATAATTTGAATTATTAATTAAACTTTTACATAATTGAAACTAATTCATATCATTCTGTATAGTTACATTTTACATACAGATATTACTAGAACAGGGCTAATCTAAATGGTTTTCTTTTTTGTTCCATTTTTATTCATAATGAAACTTGCAACAGATATCTTCTAAAGATGTGGAAGGGAAGAAAGATCTTCATATGATGAACTCTTCCGCTGCTAATAAGTAATTCATGCACTGCCTTTAATGCAGCATTCTTGCTAATTGCTGCAGCTGCTGAGATTATTTTGATGCCTAATAACACCAAGTAATGCTTAACTATAATTCAAGCCATGATCCTAACGGTATTAAAACGAGATTTATGAAGAGACAAACTTGCACAGTATTTATAACATTGATACAGTAGCATATATTAAATATTGCAATTTCCATTAATGCACTCCGCCAAAATACTCGCAGTTCCGAGGTAAAATAATAGAAACCAACGTACTGATGGTATCGCTTGCAAATACACTATCTGGAAAAGTAATATTTTCATTATAATTATGCTCTTTGTGAGATAAGAATCCTTAGATGTCTATCCAACAGTAATTATGAAGCAAAGCTTCTGCATCAGAGAACTGCCAAACTGCTAATTATGCCGTTCTACAAAGTTGAATTGAAGAAGCGTGACCAAAAATGTCTTCTTTCAAATACCTTCTTCTGCCATATGTATCAATTTAATCCTCATGATCTGTTACCTCCTGTATGGCAGTTAAATCCTGTAGATGAAAAGACAGAGGAGCGCCTCTGACTTGCACTCCAGTCACTGACTCTAATATAGTTCCCAGGTGAGCAGTGCATAAAGCTTTCCATCTGTGTAGAGTGAAGGATCCTATCAAATAAAGCAAAAATAATAATTGTATGAAACTATCTTAATCATCATTTAGAGTGATGATTAAGAGTGATGATCTTAATCAAATTCAAAATGCAAAGAAATCAGAGACTAGTATCGCGAGACAAAGAGAACAATTATTTTGATCTAAAATTAAAGCTCTTAGTGAGTATTATTTATATTTATAATACTCACTAAAGCTCTTAGTGAGTATTATAAATATAATTCTTCTAAATCTCAAAGTACAAAGAATCTGCACTTTGAGATTTAGAAGAATTATATTTATCACAAGACAATATATTGAAACCATTCCAATATAACTATCACTCAGCAATAACTCCAAATATTAAAATCTAGTGATCAGTGATAGTATGTCAATATTGTTTCTAATCAACGATCAACAATAGTGTAAAACTCATAATAAAAACAAAATTTAGTGCTTCATATAAAATTGTCATTATTGCTTAATATAAAATATTATATTAAGCAAATATGACAATGATAAAATCTTAGCTTTTCAGTACAACACTATGTTATACAGTATGTTACAAGACGCAAATAAAATAAAGATTTCAGATCTATTCAGCTATGTGGATACAAACAGCTAAACAAATAGGAAAAAAAGACTATCTACAGTCTACACTGATGACAAAATTACATAAATCATTTCACGATGTTTAACAACACTACATGCAACCACTGAAATGAGATCATATTTAGCTAAAATAAAATATTCTGAAATATGAAATATGATCAATATGCTTATACCGAAAGCTTGCATATATTTAAGAAATAAAAAAGGGCAACACCAGAACAAGAAATATGAAATAGTTACCAACAGACCTTCTAAAGGCTTAACTATCTGGAGATTAGAAGGTCTAGTCCACTGACTGGGAGCATTAGCACGACTGCAGTAGTCGTTTTCTGACGCATGATTGGTAGCAGCATCACAGTCAGTTAAGGCTTGCTTATCAACTGCTTCACTACAATGTAATCCCTCTGTTGAGCTGATACTTTTGATTTCATTCAAATTATCTTCATTCATTAAATCATTTGAAGTAACTGAACTTTGACTGAATGAGATTCTCAAAGAAGATTCATACATGAAGGTAGAGTTGAATGGTTGTAGAGGAAAATAAGTTACGCTATGATTTGATATAATATCAGCGCGAGTTCTTAAAGAAAGATTAACAATCGCAAGATTGAGATCTCTAGTGCCTGGTAACCCAGGGCGACCTTTACATCGTGAATACAAGCTTCTACAAGTAGAAATATATTTCATAGCAGAGTTCATAATAATTGATATTACAATGGCAACCAGAAAATGAAAAATGTAACCGTGTTGTAACAACTAGTGTGCAATAATCTTTCATTACAGAACTAATTCAACTATAAAGTCTCATCAATAACTAAACATCAATAGCTATAATATCAATATAATATCTAAATATCAATAGCTATAAAAGTTAAACTTTCCACTGCCCTCTATAATTATCTTTATCAAGTCTCGTCTCTAGTAGTCTCTAATAGAAACACTTCTAGAATTTTCTGCTATTCATGGTGTTGTCATTTTTATCTTTTTTATTAAAAAAGTATAAAATTAAAAAGTACCTACCCATACATGCTGTCAGCATCACTAGAAGGTTGATCATAGTCACAATGCTGGTCATGATCATAAGTAATATCATTACTGGTACAAGTGGAACATTTTCTGGACCCACATTCTCTAGTTCTTTTTTGCAAACATGATACAAAACTGCTCCCTGCCACTTCAAATAATCCATCTGAAGCTGCCCTTGCCTGAACTGACTGAGGTAGAGACACATTCATACTGGCATCTGTGGTGACAAACGAAGAATGTCTTGACAAGGAGTCATTCAACTGCCTCAATGCTTGTGTTGATGATAAAACCCACTCGCTGATACAAGACAAGCAAACAAACATGATGACAATGAATCGATGATGTGGAATGATGACATTCATAAACAGAATGATTAAATAGAATGACTACAAGAAATCTTGTTGTCGTAAACAAGTTCAAATTAAGTAAAAGTACAAAAAGTGGCATCTTAGTAGTTCATAGAGGTCTTGTTAGTATTATTTCCACAAAAATAAAAAAATTGAATTATTTTTTGACAGCTATTACAAAAAGTAACCAGGTACACAATCCAATTTAATAATTAACCATCAGTATCAAAAACAATAACAAGCTGCCATAGACTTAGTTTTGTTAATAAGTTCATGATTATAAAAGTCCAAACTATTAAAAATAATAAAGTCTATTCTAGACAATTCTACCTCACTTTACGTTTTTGTCCTAACTTAGCCAAGACGCCCAATGAGCCCATCTCATCAGCGATTGACATACTCTCTGTCAAGTCAGATGTCAGATGTCTGCCAGTGTTGTAATGCTGTAAAGCGGACATCTCACATCTCAACTCATCAATCAGAACTAGAGATTCTGTGTGACTTTGATTTAAATCTTTTACCTGAAGACATGATAAGTAATAAGATGATGAAGCAGTTATGAAAACAATTAGTTAGTATTTAATGAACCATAATGGGCCAAAAGTTTTCTGATAAATTTAATAATGTTCCATGGCAATTAATGACTAATACAATTTTAGAAGAAAGATAACAACAGGCAATATGACTAATAAAATGACTAAGAGTAACAGATTGATAGACTTTTTATGAAAGAATTCATCACACTATTTATAATACAAAGTCATCACTATCATATACCAGCAAGTATAGTGAATAAGACATAATAAATATTTGTTTGCTCTTTATTATGTCTTTATTACGTCAAGACAATTCAGAAATGAATTAATGATTAAATATTACATGTAATGGCATTAAACAATTACATTTTAGAGTTACATTTGAATTTAAAACAGTCAACGATATGGCATAAAGCAACAATATGGCAACAATATGACATGGAAACTTTCAGCAGTCATGATAAAGCTTTGTCAAAACTTGTCCGTATACAATAAAAAACAGCATGCATTGTGACATTTTGAGAGCTCCATAGCAAATACAAATCTTCACTTTAAATTACATACAAATATTTTATTTCCATATAGAACTAAATACTACCTTGCTGACAAAGAGTTCTCTTTCTTCATTAGACTCGTACAACTGAGACTTTAGTTCATTTACTTCTCTCTCATGCTAGAGCAGACATGAAACAAAGCAATATGTCATCAACAACATCAAAATAATTCACTAAAACACTATTGCTCAGTAAACATTTCTGACATTTAATTGAAAATGAAGTTTTTTGTCTACAGATCTGTAAATTAGTATCATAAGCAATGTCATTTAAATAGTTATGCCTAGTCATGGCATTTTCACTTTCAGGATATTTATTCATTTCTTTAGAGCAATATGTATACTACAGTATAGAGGAAAGAGGAGAAAGAACATAAGCAATGTACTATGCATTCAAGGAGTCAAAGAAAAATAAAGCCAATAGTATCTCTCTATCAATAATACAAGGAAGAGTTGTTTGGAAATAGCAATCATAGATAAGAGAGGCTGTAACACAGGATCGTGATGGCCGCCAGAAGATGTTAGTCAAGAAATAAATACCATGAGAATGAGTGATAATCAATCAGTAATCTCATTAATCAATTAATTTACTCATTCGTATAGAATCAATTATTTTCAGTATTAACTAATAATAACTAAATATGCATTCGTTAAAGAAAGAAACAACTAACCCTCTTCAACTCTTCCTCTAGCATCATAATTCTTTCTTCTAAATCCAACCTTCTATCACTCTGTTCAACTTGACCATGACCTCCCTTTATACTCTGCCTAGCTTCAGCTAGAGCTCCCTCAAGATTAGCAATTCTCTGATTGGCTAGAGAGAGATCAGCTGGCACACTCTCAAGTAGTCTATAGGAACTGTTTATTATCTCTAGTTCTACTCTAGCTTTCAACAGCTCATTATTTTGTCTTTCATTCTCTAACTCGAGATCACTGACCTGAGCTTTTAAAGTGAGAAGAGACAAAGACACCGGACATTGACCTCGAGCACATTTACTATAAAAATATATATAAAGGAGTAAATATTAAAATATTAAATCATAAACAATCAATACGTCAGAGAAAAGTCTTCCCGCAAACATAGCATAGGCATAGGCATAGGAAAGCATAGGTTTTTTAAACGGACAGTTTATAAAAAGCAGAGGCACAAGATGCCAAAAGTTATGAGAAAAATTGCAAAAAATACAAAAATCACTGTTGTAGACTGTAATTCTACAGAAAACAGTATTTTAAACAGAAAATTGCAGTCTGACAATTTTACACAAGATGTCAAACACAATTATAAGAACAGGCATTAACAAATTTTTGTTTCGAAACAAAAGTAAGCTTCTAATGACATAGTCATCCCGAGACCTTCAATAAGAGATTATAAGTTGAACACAATGTAAACAAAAGACTAACCTAGCATTGGCTGATGCTTGAGTGGCGCACTGATTGACCTCATTTAGTTGCGCTTCCAAGTCTTCTATTTGTATCCCATCTAACTTGTGTTGATCCAACAATCTGCCATTCTCATATGTCAACTGACTGCACTGTAACAGTTAGAAATGTCATTAGTCACTAAAGACATGATCTTAAAATATTAAACAAAGAATAATATTACAAAAAATCTCTTTACTGAATGATGTGCAATTTTTGGCATTCATAGATAAATATTGGCATTTAAGATGGCTATAGTAATACTTAAATTATCATTTGATTATCAGATAAAGACTTCACGAAAATGTTTTATTAATAAAGAAATGATGGTCAGAATCACAACTGTGCAGAAGTGAAGATTGTGAATAATTATAAATAAATATATTATATCCCATGGTCTTTTGATATTAACATGACCCTATATGAGCCAGGTCAATAAACAACACAACTAGCTGATTTGAGCTGAAGGTAATAAATCAATATGAGCTACAGATTTCTTTTTTAGATATAAAATTTACATCAGATAAAACCAATATTTATACAACGTAATATTAGAAGTATTGCAAACTATACATAGTGAATCAATAGAAAATAATTCCATAGCAAAAATACCAGATTTAAGGTAAAAGAATTTTTTCTCAAATTTATATCAGTTTGTAAAGAATATAATCTGTCATGAGCTATTGAATTATACTTTAATATCTTTATGCATCAAAAAGTTTTCTAGGTAAAAACTTCAACTTCAATTTAACTAAGTTCAATATAATCAAGATTATGAAATTTTAGCAAATGATTCAGTAAGAGGGAGAAACAATCTTCAAATATTTGTCTGATATCAGTCCTTGGCACTATAAGGATCATGCGGCAATCCTAAGAAAATATTATATGGTTATTTCAAAGACAAAAGGCATGACAAAATGAACACTGGAGTGCAAGAGGTGTGCAACCCAACTCAAAAATTCTATAACGGCATCTAGATATAGACTGAATATATAGTAATGGTCAATTACTCAACAGAGTTGATTTCTCTCTCTATATTTACGATGCTAATAAAAAATTAAAAACTGCTCCAATAAAAAGTTTGGTTATTGGTAAAAACTTAAAAATTAATATAAATCATATATTAAAGGTGACTTGAGATAGCAAAGTAATATTTAAAAGTTAGATATTGAATTTCATTCTCAACAAACTCATAAAATCTTTAGCAGAGATATTTAGTTTTCGCATTTATGCAATTGTTTTATTGTCACACCCTTTGTATAATTTAATTATCAACAGGAACAACAAGCATGAAATCATCATTGAATTCAAACAAACAACAGCAATATTGAGTTATGATATCCAGAATCAATGTCATGAAACTTTCACCACAATTTAAACTAAACATAAAGTTATAAAATTAACCTTTTTGATTAATAACAAATACTATAAATAATGAAACAATGTATAAAGCTTTCTCATAACACGAGTAATGCATCTTTCCAAATGTCAGAATGTTTGGTATAACATTCTTTGTTCAGGATAAAGTTGACAAATGTCCTTTGTATTAAATCAATGCGCAGGATATCAGTGAATGAGCTGATGGTCAGTAAGAATTAGTTGATGTTCACTCACAAGTATATAAAGTTATCTGTACAATAAACGTTTGTGATAAAGGTTCATGATATTGTAAACCAACATCATAGTAGTTAGTTTCATCATCTTTACCTGATCCTGTAACTGTGTCACTAGTGTTTCCAGGTATGCAACGTTGTCTGACAATACTTTATTATCATCCAACAACTGACTTCCATATAATCCTGCATATTTTAACTGAGTATTCTTCACTCTTAATTCTTCTCTAAGTTCGTCAGCAGTGTTAGTATTGCTCTGTAGTTCATTCAAATCAGTTTCTGAAAGACAGCACTTAACTTAAAATCTAAATAAAAGTCTAAGTCTATAAAATAATATTTAAAATATCTCCCTGATGAAATAGCCCAAAACAATGACTAGCAATAACAGATGCGAGTCAATAATACTTGGACTCCAATCCACTGATTCTGTGTGTCCCTCACTGTGTCAAAAATAGAGAAGACTGCTATAAAGCCTCAACAGAATACAAAATGTTATCTCTTATAAGAAATTCAAATAATTATAATCATGATCTGGAAATTTATCTCACTTTACATATATGGAGATCTAAAGAATAATCATTACATCTAAAGCAGTCATATTCCAGGTAACATATCTTGCTATGTTTCCATATGGTAGTGAGACCTGGGTATTATATGCTGAAATGAAAACTAAAATTAACTCATATACAACTAGCTGCTATAGATATATTATGTTGAATATCAAAAAACTGATCATGTCAGAAATTAAATAGTACTAAATTAAATAGTACAAAACATGACATCATTAAAAGGCAGTTTTGATGGCTAGAATACACTCTAAGGCAACAACCAGATTACATACAGAACATTTATGCACTTCACTGGTCGCTACACGACAAACACAAAGAGGAAAGTTGAAAGTAGTCAATCATAAGTATGTTGAGCTAGTGACAGAACTACAGCACATACAAGGTATTGTAGACCAAGCTGAGAAAAGAGATGACTGGAGAAACCTGGTGCTTGGCTATAGCTCTAAAGCTCAACCAACACGATTATGATGATGATATCCATAACAGAGCTTAATGACCTTAGCCAAATTTCAAATAAACGCTTTATGTTGAAGATCAGCAGCAATCTTGTCTTGTGTTGAAATAAACATTTTAAAAAAGAATTCATGAAATTAAAATTAGTTTTAATAACTGCAACACACCATGTATTTCAGCAAAGGGAACACTCAACTGGACCGAGCCCAAAGCCTCAAAAACTATAATAGCTGGTATTACAATGACACTTACAAAGAGACACTTACACAGGACTACATAAGGGCTTCTAGTATGTTTCCTCTGCATTATGGTTCCTTCCACTCTAAATTTTGAAAACAAATCTCACAGAATGTCTCTCACCAAGCTGATGGATCAAACCCAAGCAAAAGTCTGAATCTTAACCAGAGTCAAGAATGTAACAATTAAATGTCAACGGATCCCACTATCTCTCTACACAGAGCACATCTCATAGCAAACAAACTGTTCCTATTTGACGTGTGATACCGTAGTTCCTTTTTGACAGCTTTCATTGACTACCCCCCATGACATGGATGTGGGATAAGATTTCCAGGGGGTATCAATATAACAAAACTGTTTATAGCAAAAAGGTTAAGAAATGTTCAAATAATTGCTAATAGCGCTAATCAAGTCGTAAAGCAGTACTTTTTCATATAACTAATTTTTAGGCAAAAGTAAAATATACCCATCCGAAGTCAGTCACTCAGTTAGTATTGTGTTCTTCTATTAATTAAGCTTCTCAAGAATTTCTAAATATCTGTGAAAATGCACAAAATAATAAAAAATGTCAATTCTACTGTCTAGTACCATTTTGACAAAGCAAATCAAAAATATATCTTAATTTTGTATACATCTTTAAGTGACTTCCTGAATTCTGTCTATTGGTGTAAATTAACAATAATTTCCATTATATGTCTGATGTTGAGGTATCAAGGAAAAAATCAATCAAGTTATTTACAGCGCAACTAATACTCTACGCTTTTCAAACGTATTGTCAAATTGTAAATGAACACAAGAAAAAGTTACAGATCACTGGCATATTTATTGGAAAAAAGACATTCAGTCCCTTTTTTTAAAAATTCAGTGTTTTAGGCGCATCACAAGTGATGACTTCATATCCCCTCAAAATACAACATATCAGCTTAAATCTAAATTATTGTTATTTACTGATTAAACTATAAAGAACTTCTCGAGTATTTATCTCTAATAACCAATATTCCCTGTAATCTTTCTGAGATAGTGTGCACAAGAAATTTTGTGTGTGCAACATTTTATAAACGGTTGACACTTTTGCGCGCACAGCATTTTGAGGGAGGAGCAAAACATTCAAAAACAATTCGTGATGCATTTTTTAATGTGTCTTTCGTGATGCATCTTTTCCTGTGCAATAATATCTTGATTTTAACCATCGCCACCCAAATGACATCCCTGCGGCACAATGTAACAATCAAAACCTACGGATGATGGGTATACAATTCATTACTGTGTCTGACAGTGTCTGTGTCTTGCCTAGTATTGCATTTGAACTTATATTTGCTTTAATACATGTGAATTTATTATTATAATAGAATATTATAAAGATGACTTAAATATTCATATATATACTGTATATGTTTGTGCTTTTGGCGGATTAGGCTATTTGTAATACTAAATAATTGGGTCATCCAATCAGAGCCTGGCCTGCATGGTTAAATGTCGTCCTATTGAAATTATTAGCCTTTTGATCTCTTATAAGAAATATGATCTCTTATAAGATCAAATTTGATCTCTTATAAAATGTTGCCAATAGCTCTGACAGACTATACTGCAAAGCTAAATATTACTTAACAGTTAATCTTAATATTTGTTTACCCAAAAACCAAATTTTGTGTGCAATTTTAGCTGGCTCCATTAGAAGTGTCAAGCAAGCACATGTGAAAAGCTTAGATGGAACATTAAATGATAAAATATATTACTTCACTATATTGTATACCTACATATATTTAGAAGATATGTTTCTAAGGACTTTGATTTACAAGACCAAGGTGCAAGATATATGACTCAAATTGAATGCCCAATGTCAAGGACTTGGGCTATCTATATATGCAAGGCTGCAGGCATCGGTAAATGAACTTAAAATGAAATGATAATATAATTTTACAACAACTTCTATTCATACATGGTACGTGAAGAATTTTCATCTTAAAAAAATACTCAACTACCTTCGTTATCATAATTGATCTCAAAAGTAGTCCTATACATGATGCTTTATTAATGCTATATATATA
>JAQIXG010004290.1:0-13159 GCA_034700105.1 Oconnorella tubifera
GCGTTTAGTAGTCAATAGAACAATAGTTTATTTGAGTTAAACATAAGCTAGTTATAGACATAAATCAGCAATAAACTATAACGCGTAGTATAAAAGGAAAAAAACAAACACCAATAAGAAAACGGGCATAAAACGATAAAGGAACACTTATAACTATTTTCTTTCAGTGTCATAAAGTATTCAATTTTTGTTTTGATAGTTGACACTGCATAAAATGTTTTTAAAAATTGTAATTTTTTTAGGTTTTTTTATTTTGAGAACTATAGCATCACGAAATTGTGCGCCGATTCTCGAAGGTGCTCAACGATTTCACGATCATCATAGATGGACACTAAGTTGAGATTCTATCATCCGCTTGCAGGTACTTGCGTCACCGATCACGACTGTGATGCGTCAACGTCACTAGTTCTAACTTGAACTAGTTCTAAATAGAGTAAGTATTCGAAGGGTAGTCGCTTCGCAAGCGTACTTCTGAAGCGAGATCATCAAATATTACATCATTTCAATAGACAATTAAATCTTGGGACTCAATCGGCTCGTACTGAATCGGCTAGGACTGAATTGGGCTGGGACTGAATCGCCGGGACTCAATCGGCGGACTAAATTGGCGGGACTAAATCGTCGCGGACCCATTCTATTGCAAGGGGTTTAATCATTATTTCTAACTTACGCGATAGAATGACTGTTTCTAACGCTGGTAGTTTGCGCAGTCTTTTAATTTCCTTCATGTTATTAATCGCTGTTCCTCTAAAATGTCATTGAATAATATTAATATAAGTTTAATTTAATCATTGAATAACATTAATATAAGTTTAATGTAATCATAAATCAGACATAAATGACAAAATCTGCCAATAAAACCAATGTAGTTAACTATCTAAGAAATATAATTAATAGATATCTAAGAAATAAACATTTATATAGCATTAGCTTCTATAATCCATCTGATTAATTTATTTTTGTGATTTTAATTACGGTTAAAGTTTTAATTTAGTTTTAAATTACTTCTGGATGCGAGAAAGTTTACATTTTATCAGTTCTGTGAGCAGAAAGTGATTACAAAGATATTTCAAAGGGATTTGAAAGTGATATCAAAGTGTTTTATTTACATTTACAAAAATTTACCTGAGATTGAGATATTTCAAGTTTTTGTTAGCCTCAGACAGTCCGACAAGTTTCTCTATGGGATTATCTCGTAGATGTAAAAGTGAGAGATTGACTAGACTTTCGAGTCCTTCCAGATGTTTTATTTTATTTCCTGCCTAAAAAAGTAAGTTTACTGTTTAAGTTACCTGCTTTTGCTAATTACAGATTGATTAAAAATGACGAAATCAATAAGTGGCTTAATCAATAATATTCATTTCAGTAAAGTAACAATGGATTTCATAAAGGGAAGATTCTTTCATATGTTTTTATCCTTCTAAACATTTAGCTAAGATTTTTTCTAGGTTGTGGTTCAATTTTTGGTTTCACAACATGCATGTCTCTGCTACATTTTTCATTAAATTGTGAAAAGTGGGAGAATTTTACCATCAAAATATAACTTCCAGTACTGCAAAAGAAACATTTTTTGCCTACAATTGAGTGGTTATAACCTCAGACCAACCCATTGGCTACCCCGTTGCATTAATTATTCGAACATTATTTGCTTTCAATTCCAATGGAAAAATTGTTTTATATTAGCTGTGCCGTTTTATATTAGCTGTACTTTTTTATATTAACTGTACTTTTATATTAGTTTTACTTTTTATATTAGCTTTTCTTCTTACATTAGATGTACTTTTTTCTGTTCTATTCATTTGATTTAGAATTTTGTCCTATTGACATTATTAAATATATTTTATTTTTCTGTTATTTCCAGCTACCATTTTTTGAAACAAAGATATATAGCAATAACATACAAGATAAAGAGATTTAAGATTTGTAAGACAGAGTCCTGCAGTTGATTCTATTTTATTTGCTCTCAATTCAAGGGTATGCAACATTGTCAGCTTTTCACAATTTAAATGTATCAGAGACGAGAGGTGATTATCTGCAAAAGAAAAAACGGCATAAAGTTTATTACAATTAGTATCACAAAACTAACAAATTTAAAATATGAACAAATTGAAATTTGATTCATTTGAAGCTTAATATTTCTTCTGCAATTAATCAGCGCAGGCTGAAAATTACATTAAGATCACATAAATTTAAAGTTACAAGCCTTTATGTAAAGTTGTGACAATCAGGTGTTGTATTCAAATATAAAATGTGCAATGTGATTTTATAAGTAAAATATTATGAAACCATTCAATAATTGCAATATTGTCCAATTGTGAAATTTTGTCCACAGTGTAATCATTTAAAACTGGAATCAAATGAAAAACAAATGTAAAGTCCCATCTTTTCTATTTAGTTAGCCTAAGAGAGGCTTGATGAAATAGTATAGCGCTCAACTTTAAATCAACAGAATCCATATTCGAGTCATGCTGCAATATATATATTTCACTATATCGTTCTGCACCCTTTAAAAGAAAATCCATAATTAATTTATATGCAGCTAACAATAATTAGCTAGATATAAATCTTTGTTCTCAGGCGGTATACTCGAGACGTTAAGATAAAAAATGATAAAACATTAAGGTACAAGATAAACCAAGTCTGATTAGTTTTAATTGATCAACAGAATAAATCTGGCTAAGTATCAGTCTTTCTCACAGCTAGCATTGAGAGATGTGAGCTGAGGATGACTGAGTCCGAACAAACTATTTATTCGATTATTCTGTACATTGATGCTTTGCAGAAAATCCTTTTCGTCCAAAACTACAGATGTGAGAAGATTCGAGCTCGCATTGAGTATCAACACGTGATGATTGCTGTTTAGTGAACTCAAATCTTTTAAGTGGTTCTTTGATATGTTGACAAAACGAAGATGTTCAAAAGTTGTGAGAATGAGAATATCTGTTAGTCCTCTAAGAAAAAAAATAATTTGAAAGTTACAGTTAATTTTTTGTTCAATTTTCATTTGTTTCGTAAAATAAAACTTAGCTTTATTTATTGCTATTTAATTATACTTGTTCATTTATAGAAAACTATCAGTCAATCAATGCTTCAATTGAATGGATATAACACAAACTATTCGCTTCATTTGTTTTTAAAGTCACATCAGTACAAAAATGTTATTCAATGACAGTTTATTTCTTGATTCCTTTTCTTCACGCAAAGTGTAGAATCAACAATGCAAGAAACAAAAACTACATAAAATAAAAAAAACATAAGTGTTGAAATAACAAAATTACAAAAATATTATGCGATCAGATTTTTATGTGATCTTTTTATATGATCAGATGTTTAAAATTAGCAGTTAACCAAGGCATATAATAAAGAAAATTTACTCTCTAAATGGTCTTACTTCAGGATTGTCTGTCTACAATTTAATCTGGCTCCAAAAGGCTATACAGGAGGAGCACAAAATAGTTGAATTTTATAAATAAAATGATATGTTATCATTTCCTAAAAAATACATTGTCTTATTATTTCAAAAGTAGTTAAGTAAGTTATAAACACAGTTTGTAGTAATATTATGTACTGTCGGCTATAAACTTCAAAGAGCAAAAATTTAAAAATCAGAAACAAATTGTCATTAAATGTTTATCTTATCAATGCTGGTATCTATTCAGACTAATCGCTGTGCTTCAGCTTTTTTTACTGCACTTTTAGATAAAGATATCTTTGATAACATCTCATAATGTATTATGCGGTATTAATTATGCATATCAGTTACACCAAATGTTGAATATTTACATTAACTTAACTTATACATACTTTTGTTTATTTCAGTTTAGATTTATAATCCTTCACTGATTAAATTCTCCATTTACTTAACTGTAACAAATAAACATAAATCTATGATCATAAGTTAATTTGAATTTTCTTGTTACAATCTTGTCTATTTAAGTAACACAAATGTGTCGAAAACAAAGTAGTTAAAGTTTAAAACCTTCCAGAAGCTTCCAATCGAATGAGCGCATGAGCAAGTCCATCTCCTGTCTTACATAACATACTCAGACATTGAGTCAGCATTTCTTCTGTTAGAGGCTTTAAAGATACAGATTCAAACACAATATACAAGAAAAACAATATACATAGAACAAAATAAAATGTAAAACAGCCAAAATGTTATACTATTTAAAATATAGACTAATGACTTGTATGTTCAAAAAGCGGCCCTGCTATAGGATTACAAGTGGTAATATTTGTGAAATACCTTGTAATAATTGTATAGAGTTAAGTAAAAATGTTAACTAAAATCCATTTATTTTTATCTTTAACTTACCTTTAATTATAATTGCATTAACACTGCATGAACTAAATTTAACACTATTTAAATAGATATATTATAAACAGCTTATATATTACAGGCCTATGCCCGTTTGATTAACACTAGTTTATTATTCAAACTGCACACTTAAATGATGTCTTAAATACTCGATTAATAGTCACGTGGTGCAATCTGTTACTATTACGAACTTATCAAAATAGCATAAATATAGTTTAACATATTAATGCAAATGAATATAAATTAACATGTTTTGTTCTGTTACTGCATTTTTGTAACCTAGTATATTTTCCATAAAAAGTTTTTGGATATAACAAATTGCCCCATGTAATTTACCTTATCAGCAAACGTATCCTTGAGATCTGGTTTCTTTTTCTCTTCTTCCTCTTCCTCCTCTTCTTCTTCTTCTTCTTCATCTTCCTCTTCTTCGTCATTATCTTCCTTTTCTTCCTCGTCGTCATCTTTTTCTTCATTTTCACTCAAATCTCCCGCCTTACTGCTGACGTCAGCGACGTCATCGTCAACGTCATCGTTTGTTTTCTCGTCATCTGTTCGTGAATCATCACTTTTACTCGTCTCACTCATTCTCAAGTTTCAATTTGCAGGATGTTTTAAGTTGTTGAAGGCCTAGTGAATTAAGAACAAAATATTAAGCATAACTCAACAAGGAAGCCAACATAAATTATAACAATGTTTGTTCGAGTTTAGGTCTGAATTTAAAGTTTGTTACATATATGTCTGTCAATTAATAAAGTATACGCTATATGTCTGACTATATTAATATTACTCTTATAAGTATACGAGTTGTTTTAATTACTTTTCATAAGTTGTAAATGATGGTAAGATATTAACGATTCTATACTAAATGAATAATTTAATCTATATCAGGCCTAGTTGTAACGATATCTAAAGTATATAGGCTTAGTAGGCTTAATAATAAAATCGTCATTATTAAATGATCTATTAAAAGATTATAAGGCCTATTGAATTTTAAGTTTAGAAACAGACGCCGTAGCTTTAGACTGCCGAAGTGGTAGGCCTAGGCCTATTATAAAAGTTGCTACGTGCTTGAATGAAGAATAAATATTCTTTAATCTTAAATAATGAATTTATCACCATACCTTCTCGCATAAGCTGTTTTATTGTCACAAGTTTTATATATTGAATAAGAGTCTTTCTTTACCACGTTTGAAATTAATTAATATATATGAACTTTTATTCACTGAAAAAACAGCAGTTCATATAATTACACTAATATTACTATATTACTATATAATTACTTGCTATTATAGTAATTTATTCGTCTATTTGATTGTAATAAAATATAATTACTGATTAGATTACTTAAATTGGGTATTAAAAAGTAGTGTATTAAATAGTGTATTAAAAAGTAATAGCAATTATTTAGATTTAAATTTACAAAAATTTGAATTACATTAATTTTCTTGTTCCTGATCAAAATATATTTGTTGACATTATTTGTTTATTTTTATTTTTTTCTCAGCTGATAATATTTTTTATCTGATTTAGGTATTTTTTGCCTAATTTAATTCTTCTTTTTTACTTTTTTTTCTTATTCAATTAGTCTTCAATAATTTCTTTCCTTGTTTACTAGTACCGTAACTAAATTATTTACATTAGCATCAAATAAATATACAATTTGATTATAATACATTTTAAAAGAAATTAGAATTTAATTCTCTCACATCTTAACTTTTTTATTTTTAACTGCTAATATATTTTGCTGGATGCAATGAAACTGATTAATTAAGGAAATTAGAATTTTGAAACTTATTCATTATTTATGTAACAACAATAATATTCAATACTATATAGGTACTTTATTCAATAAAGTACCTTTATTCAATACTATATAGGTACTTTATTCAATAAAGTACCTTTATTCAATACTATATAGGTACTTTATTCAATATAGTACCTTTATTCAATACTCTATAGGTACTGTATCAATATGGTATTGCATAAAGTACCCATAAAGCAGAACCTTTAATAAAGTACTTTCTATGTATCTTTTTCGTTATTTAAACTATTTAATATTTTCATTTTTTTGACATTTTGTAGTTTTTATCAAAAATTATGAGTTTGTGAATGCACCATTGGTTTAGAATCATGAGTTTGCGATGCAGAAGAATCATTCTTCTTTGCATCATATGTACGTCTTGCGTTGTTATCTATTTCCTCTACTGTCATCTAGACACTCCGTCTAATGCAGCTATCATGGGAATAGTGGCTGATAATCAGGTTATATATTTATCCACACTGTTGTATTAATTTTTATTGCATTTTCTTTTTTAATGGAGCAAAAATTAAAAAACAGAAAACATAAACATAATATTTCTCTGCATAAAATGTTATTGAAACTTATGTTGTAATAATAATTATTATTATATTACGTCTGAATGGAACAAAAATTGTTTTATATTAGCTATGAAATTAAGAAACATATAAACTTTCATTTATAAATCTTACTCATTCAAGATGAAGGATGGAGGGGATAATACAATGTTTAATCTGATCTGCGGAACACTGGCTTAATATGCTACTGTTTAATGATATTTATTGATTTTTATTATTGATCATATCTATTATATAAATTGTTAATTATCGTTTTGTTTAAACGAAGTATTATACAAGTTGTGATATTAAACGTTATTTAGCTGTTATTTAGGCTGTTATTTATTTAAGCTGTTGTTTAAACTGTTATTTAAACTAAGTTTTAAACTGTTGGTTAATCAACTATTTAAGCTGTTAGTTAAGCTGTTGCGTCTGGTATTATTTACATTTGTTCAAGCTGTTATTTATATTATTGTTTAAGCTGTTATTTATTTAATCTGTTATTTAAGCTATTATATAAGCTCTTATTTAAATTATTATTTAAGCTATTATTTAAGCTAGTATTTAAGCTGGTATTCAACCCTACTGTCTAAGTACTACGTAAAATATTCATTTTTTGTTTTCCAAAGTTACAGGTCAGAGCAGTGGCTCACAATATGGAACAGTTTGAAGAAAGACTACTACGCGAACACAGATCAGAAAGTCAGTTGGACCACTACGGACGACTTTCTGAACTGAAACAAGAAGAGTCACAGCTCGATTACTATCAATATCACTCAGATCAGAGTAACTCGCAAAATGTGCAAGACACCGAATTAGATTCTGATCGTAAGCCAAATGGCGGTGTTTTGAATTTGATTTCTACACCGAAAGTTTTATTGACTCAAGAACTGGTGTTTGGGAGGGTAGGAAAAAGTGTAATTGAGGGGGATAAGGTGTTACATGGGGGTGATTCGAAGGTACTGGAACAAAAATTAAATGCCGAATCATCAGGCGTTGAGATAAATGAAATAAATCAAGATGCGGTTACAGCGTCAACTTATGATGTTGTAAGTTTAAAATCAGAGAATACAATTAAGATTAATCTCTCTCAAACATTAGTCATTAAAAGAAACAAGAAAAAATTATCCCTTGGTTCGAATCGTCGAAATACTGCACATTTAGAAAATAAAATAAATAATGAACGCGTTAATACGGTAAATAATTCATTTTTAAGTCCAATTAATCCAATAGGAAATCGGCAAGCATTCAACATTCCACCAAACAATTGGTCATTTATTTCCGCTAGTCAAGATTCCACCGATGATACTTACAATTTAAAAAATTCCGATAAAATAAGTAATTTTACGGAAAGTTTAAATCTGACGTTAAATAGATTTTCAAATAGCAGAAGAGATGTGCTGTTTGGAAGCGATAATGCTAAAGAGCTGGAGCTGTGGAGAGAAGAGCAAGAGAGCGCTTTGATTGATGAAAGACGACGCATTGTGGAGGAAAAGAGACAGCTGATGGAAGACAAAATCAGGTAAATGGGTTAGGTTAGGTTTAAGGTTTGGATTACTGTATTATAAGAACGATGTCTCAGATTTAGCTGTCAGTCTAATCGTCTTACTAAAGGGTACAGCAAGTTAGCGGAATAGTGAGCATTCACCGGAATAGAACTTGGACCTGTCAGATCAGAGTCTAGAGCTCTAACCACTTCTCTAATGGACCTTCACTAGGTTGCGAATTTAAGTACTTACTAAAGGGTGCTGCAAGCAGTACAAGAATCTCAGTCATGACTGGATTGTTTATTTTATTAATTTAAAATTTAAATGTTTTATTCATTGGATATTTGCTGCGTTAGATTTCATCAGGAGGTTCATCATATAATGAATGAACTACGCATCGGTAATCAAGTGGACGTCAGACAGAAGATCGTCTCAGGTCCGCCTCCTTGGACTGACCCCGCCCACTGGGAGGGAATTAATGGCACGCAGATGTATAAAAAATATCCTGGTATATTTATACTTAGCGTTTTTATTTGTTAGTTTATTACTTTGTTTTATAAGAAAAGAGATTTTATAGTTTTGAAGGCTTTTCAAATTTTGTGCCAACTATAAAATGGATTCCATGTAGGCTACATGTAGTTAGGCTTACTAGTTTAATATATCTTTCAATATTGTCCCAGCAAGTAATGATACAGCAATCTAAAAGATTCTGATTCAATATTAGAATTGTTCAATGTTTTACATTATAGGTATAGTTTTTTTGTCCGAGTACAAGACAAATCGTTCATTCGTTGATCCTAAGGATGCAAACGCGGCGGGCATGCAAGGTCAACCTCAAACTTTAGACGATCTGACGGACGGACAGGCGGAAGAAAGATTCTTTCAGTTCGGTTTTGATTTAAAATTAGTTTTAAATAAGATTTGGAACATAACTTTTATTGTTTAGTTCAAAGAAATTCTAATTTATGAATCGTACGTATTGTGTTTTTTTTTCTATATTCCCAAGAAAAATTCTGCATTATAAAATTTAAAATTATATTTCTTTCAATTTGATTTTTTTTTAAAATTTGATTTAAAATTAAATTTTACATCGATTCTAAGTTCTATTTTGGTCATAAATTAGATTTCAAATGAAACTTTTAAAGCTATATCGCTGATATATCTGAATTAAATAACATTTTTGGAATCGATTAAATTTTAATCGTTTTGAAATTTATTCAAACGACCAGTAAAATGCTTGAACAATAAGTTATTATATCTATTACTATCCGTAAGTAAAATCTTATCCTCTAAGTAAATCTTATCCTATCTTACTACTATCCTTAATATCTAAGTAATATTTAATATAAAAGATTTGTATTATATTCCTACTAGGCTACTGTCCCCTGTACATTTGGATTGTATCACTATACGTCGTATTGGTAGCTTGGCTGATGGTGGGTGGGATCTGTGCACAGTGCAACCTTATGAACTGCAACAAGACTGTCTTGTCTATTCATTTGGGTAAATAGTAACTAACTTAAATATTACTTTTTTTCTTTAATTTTAAATTGAATGTTTGATTCTGTTGAAAGTTTGTGTTCTTGATTTTAAAGAAGAGCTTGTTGGTGAGATGGTTAGAGAAACTAGACTTTGAACTGATAGGTATGGAGGTTTGAGTCTCAGTGAAGAGCGATATTTCATTAACTTGCTGTACCCTTTAGTAAGACACTTAAATTAACCGCTACAGCAATCTATGACTTCAAACTTAAATTTAAAATTAAACAGTTAATGTATAAAGTTATACATTAACTTTATTTTATTTTTTATATTTCTAGGATCAATTTTGATTTTACGTTTGATGACGCTGTAGCCTCTAAGTTTGGATGCACAGTCAAAGCTTTTGATCCGAGGTTATTATCTTATCAATTACGCGATTGGTTTGATAAAAAGTTTGATAAATCTATACAAAGTCATCATTCATTATCATTCGTTATCATCTCTTTTTTTCACATTTTATTAGTTACTGTAACTTTTTTCACTTGTTATGATTTGTTGTCACATTTACTGCTATTTTTTAACATTTAATATAGTTGTTATTATTTTTATCATTCGTTAGCATTGTCTTTGGCTTTTAGTATTTTGTTATCTCTTGTTATCATTTATTATCACTGTTATTATTTTGTTATTGTTTAGTATCATTTTTTATTATTGTTTCTATCATTGTTATAATTTTTAGCATTTTTTATAATTCTCTATCATTGTTATCATTTGTTATCAGTTATTTTCATTCTCTATCATTATCTATCGCGTGTTATCACTTGTTGTTATCAATTTTTCATTGATGAAATGCCAATTTCTCGTTTATTATTAGAAATAATAAATTTCTAATTACTTTTTTTTTTCTCTTAGCATGAAAGTTGAGGATCACGTTCGTTCGGCTAAAGTTCATTTTTATCGTTTGGGTCTGGGTGTTTTGAACACAGTCACTGAGGATGGATGGAAGTTGATGACTTTGAGAAGTATTAGAGAACAACTTGGACACGACAGGGTGAGACATTAGGATATCTTTCTTAAGATATATGGGATAAGATTTACTTAGAGGATAAGATATTACTTAAGGATAGACGTAAGATGGGATAAGATTTACTTAGAGGATAAGATATTACTTAAGGATAGACGTAAGATGGAATAAGATTTACTTAGAGGATAAGATATTACTTAAGGATAGACGTAAGATGGGATCAGATTTACTTAGAGGATAAGATATTACTTAAGGCTAGAAGTAAGATGGGATAAGATTTACTTAGAGGATAAGATATTACTTAAGGATAGACGTAAGATGGGATAAGATTTACTTAGAGGATAAGATATTACTTAAGGATAGACGTAAGATGGGATAAGATTTACTTAAGATTTAGAGGATAAGATATTTCTTAATAATTACTATTTACTTATAGTCGTAAGAAATTATAAGAATTACTTATTACGTAAACAATCTTAATAAAGAAATAACAAGAGCTACTTAAGAACTCATTACTTAAAAAAGACATACTCAAAAATTGATACGAATTATTTAATGGGATAATTTTATAATGTATGACTTTTAAGTGTTGTTAATCAATTTTTTCTGACTTGTGAAACATCGTACAAATGAACACAGCAAAATATGCTTTCAGATAACTTGTGAAACTCTTTATATTTTGTAGTCTTAGCTTTTAAAAGTTTCTTTTCTCATACTTTACAATCCTCTTATTTATACCCTTTATCGCAGAGTGTGATTGACGTACTAAAAATAGATATAGACTTCAACGAATGGGATTGCTTCCGTCAAATGATCTCTGACCAATCTCTTTTTGACGTCAAACAATTAATCTTTGAGATCCACACGATTGAAGTCCAGTCCATGACACAGCCGAGCACTAAACTTGACTTTTATCACATGTATTCGACACTCAGAGATTTGGAATCGTTCGGTTTTCGAAGGTATAACGTTCATATGAATCCGTTGGGACAGTATACGTCTCCCAGGACCGGTAGAATGAGGAGTTGTTGTTACGAACTGTATTACGTTAATATACGCTTTCTCAAGTAAATTCTAGCTTAATTCTAAAGTAAGATTCTAACGTAAAATTCTAGTGAGTGTGGTTCGAGTAAGGTGCCACTTCATCTACAGACTTTTGGTCTATGACACTACGTCTACTGACATTTGGTCTACGGACTTTTGGTCTATTGCAACTTTAGGATTAAGGTTACGGTTTATGTTTAGAGTTATGACTAATGGTAGTGGTTAGGGTTATGCTAGGGTTAGAGTTATTTAAGGGTTACAGTTAGGGTAGTCCAAATGTCTGTATATGTAGTGTATATACCAAAAAGTGTCTGGACAAATTGTTGCGGAAACTTATTATCAGTGTTGTGCAAAAACAAAGTGAGTATTTTTTATGCGTAAGATTAATGTGTAGATGCGAATGATCTCGAAAATTTAGTTGTCGAATAAATCGTCTTACTAAAGGGTGCAGCAAGTCGGTGAACTATTGCTAGCTATGCGAGATTAGTACTATTATTTTGTACTTGATAATTGAATGTTTGTACTGGGTACTTGTATTTTTGTAGTATTTGTTTGTTTAGTACTTTAATGTTTGGAACTGATCTTGCATTCTAAAACTAATACTTTTGTATTATAATGTAATATAATCACTATTACTATTCTGATTGTCATATTATAATAGCTTTTATGTTTAATTGAATATATATTGTTGCTACATTATAAAATGATTTTTCTGTTGCTAAATAATCGTTTTATGCTGATGTGACATTAATGAAGCAATAAAGTCTACAATTGGGTAGACATGAATTTCAAAATCTTCCAATTGCAAGGTGCTTTAAATAGATATTTATTTTATTTATTGATTGATTGTGATTTATTTAGCAGCTATCAGAGATTCTATACAAGTATACTTTATGCTTATATCTTGTAAAGAAGTGGTTAGACTGTCTGATTCAGAACTTTGATATCTCAGGTTCGAGTTCTGTGTGACTGGCATTATTTTGCTAATTTTCTGCATCATTTAAATAGATACATCTTTAACTATCAGTTATCTAGACTTTAAGCTTAAATTTTATTGAATGATACGAATGTTTATAATGTGGCATCATGTTTTTACAATGTACAAAAGAAGCTTATTTTAGTGTAAAAATTGGTATTTTTTTTCATTGGTTGCACATTCGCTGAATTGTTTAAGACGAGTTAAATTTACTGATTTATTTTACATTATGTTATTGATTTGTCATTGATTTGTAATGTAATCATATGATAACGGTATGATTATAATGTAATCGTATGATAACGGTATGATTATAATGTAATCATATGATAACGGTATGATTATAATTGTATTGAGATTTTTCTATATTGTATTACATTTTAACATTCAATATTATTATTTATTATGATATATAGTCATACAGACTATATATGAGTTTTGATACTTAATAATCACGATAGTATGATACAGCTTTT
>JAQIXG010004291.1:0-13158 GCA_034700105.1 Oconnorella tubifera
AAAGAGAGAGAGAGAGAGCAAGAGAGAGAGAGAGACAGAGAGAGAGAGAGAACAAAAAAGGGAAAAAGAGAAAGAAAGAGAGAGAGAGAGAGAAAGAGGGACAAAGACAGAGACAGAGGCAGAGACATAGAGTCAGATAGACAGTAAAGAAAGTGATAGAAAGAGAGAGAAACAGATAATAGAACGTGTATGAAATAAATTTGCAATATAGTTAGTGACAGATTCATTACAACTAAATTATATCTATAATTTCCTAAACTATAACTATAATTATAACCCTAATTCTAATCGAATTTATTTGTAAACGAATTCTCAATACAATCTTTTTTTCAGAGCAATGTTTCATGCAGAGCCTTGATCCAAATAAAACATTAAACAAATGTTGTTATTTTTTAAAAAAAAGATGCTTGGTATAGTAAAACAAATTTCCTATTATTTCATGTTAAGCTTAAATTCTAATCCTAATAATATGCCTATGTGATATGTCTATTCTATTTGATTTTAAGACCATATTTACGAGAAACTATTTTTACTCCCCTTTTCGAGAGGGTCACTGACCCCTCTCCTCCCTCTCCACCTTCTCTTATTTTCATCTCTTGAGGGGAGGGATATCAAAGACGATTCCCTCACCCTCCCCGGTTTCCAGCTCTCGGGAAGGGAATCAAAGATGGCGGCTTGGTGATAAAAATTCTAGAACACACTCATCAGAAATCAGTGCACGGTTTCATTACACTACAATCTACACGCAGTCGTGAATAACAAGAGTCCGCGACATTTCGTCTACAGACTAATCGCCCGCGAGACTTCGTCTACGGACATTTGATCTATCGAAGTCCTAACCTTATCGCTAGCAATAACCCAGAGGCTAGCCATTAACCATAACCCAAGCGTTAATAAAAGCGCTAACCCTAACCGTAACATATCTTAGTAGATCAAATGTCGGTATACCAAATGTCGTAGACGAATGGTCGCAGACGAAAAGTCTGTGGAAGAATTATCGTAATAACGAATAAGAAGTGTAATTTAGAAAGATCATTTGCTACATCATACGATTATAAACAAGAATACGAAAAGTTGCTTTATGGAACACACATGTATTTACAATCTATAAATACACATATTTACAGATTGTAAATGTTTTATCGGTAATATCATGTTTTTATCTGTAAATACCTGTATCTACAGATTGTAAATACATGTGTTTAAAATCTGTAAATACATGTATTCTAAATGTCAGATAAATGCATTAAATCTAAGCAAAAATACCACAAAATATGTAAAATTGAGCCGATTGAATACTCTGCTGTTGAATTGGGAAGGGTGGGGTTAGAATTTATAGGGGTGGGGGGAGGGTAGTGAAAAATTCAGGGCCATGGTTCTTTTTAAGTCCCCGAACGTGGCAAGGAAAATATTTCAAGACAATTTTTCAAATAACAAAAACAGTAAAACCGTCGTGATATGTTTTTTAGAAGAAACAATTGGGTCGTATAAAATTGTCAAAATGTGCTGTTCGCGTTAGTGGGCTACTGCCTGAAATTGACGCCTGCAGCCATGACGTCATAAATCTAGCCCGGTAGCCAGCTAGACTTCTAGCCTTTGTAGCTCTTAGCCTTAAAAACAGAATTGATGGAGCGATCAACGTCCGTGTTCGGACATTCTACTGCGGCGGACGACCGCGCATCGATCGCCGCAAGCCATCAAATCATATCGAGCCATTAGACGACGCGGCGCGGCGCATTTACGCAATGTCTTAACGTAGGGTGCGGCATATAACGATATCCAACGGCCCGCGGGCACGTAACGACTCCGCTACCGCAACACGAAGTTCTTGCGGAGAAACAACGCAACGGTAGCTTATCCGTTAGCATCTCACAACCGACTTAAAGACGCGGGTCGAATTTATGTGTATTTATCATTCGCGCCGCGCGGTCGTAAATAACGCGAGCTCGAATCGCTGCGGTTACTTTAGACGCAGATAGATGCGCGATTGAATTGCGATTTGTTCTAGTCGCGTGATCGAAGCGTTGCATTGCGGCTGTGTGCGAAGAGAGTAGAGTCGCCACGGGTTCTTGATGTTAAATGTCAATTGGAAAATGTGAATGTCCTTTTTGTTCTCATTTTCTGTTTTTCTTTCATTTTCTTCTCTTTAACTAGCATCATTTCCCTCTCTCATTTGCTCTCTTTTTCTCTGTCTTTCTGTCTTTCTTTCTTTGTTTCTTTGTTTCCTTCTTTCTTTCTTTCTTTCGTTCTCTCTCTTTCTGTCTCCCTCTGTCTCTCTCTCTCTTTTTCTCTTTCTTCTCTCTCCATCTCTGTCTCTCTGTCTCTTTCTCTCTCTCGCTCTCTCTTTCTAAATTCATTCTCTATGTTAAATTCTCTCTCGAAATTTAATACATAATAAACATTATTTATAATATAATTCTAATAATTTTTTAATATTTGAATCTTATTTTCTAATAAAGTTAATATTATTATCTCTAATAATATTAACTCTTACTTTTTTTATAACTAACATTAACTCTAATTTCTAATTCAATTATTTCCATTAATTCCAATAACTAATTAAACGATTTTATTCTAATAGTTTTAATTCAACAATTCTATCTAACCTACATACTTAACTTTTTTTTCCAAAAATCAACGTATTCTGTATTCTAAAATAAGTTTAACTCTTATTCTAATATACTCTGTAAAAACACAGACAGTCGGACCTGTGGTCCCCTGGGTCGATGATTTCCATTGATCCGACCTCGAGGTACATGTGTTGGACGGGACGGGTCGGTCCATAAATAGGTGTCGAGGGGAATTTGAAACGGCCATTAGCTTTGAAATAATAACATGCTATAAATGATGAGTAATTGACCAAAGGGGCGGGGGACTAATGAAAAAAAATTCTCATCTAATTATGTAATGACCTTTTTTACTTCCGTGCTTTTTCGGTTTTTTCTTATTGTTTTCTGTTGTATTGCATGTTGTATTATATGCTGTATTATATATTGTTTTAAATGTTGTATAATGTTGTAGTTTGTTATATTCACATTAGTCCATCTTCATTGCATATATTGACTAACTGTATATCCAATGTATATTCATTGCATATATAGCGATATATGAATTTAAAAATTGAATTTAGATACACTTTATGAAATGTCTTTATTTGCTATGGGGTAAGGGGAGGAGGGGTAACCATTCAAAAACTACGAAATCATACTTTTTTGATTCACATAATATTGCATATATTGTATTTGTATAATATTCGGTCAGTATACTATTATATATGTACCATATTGTGTCTTTAAATTATCGATACTTAGTTTGTGACATATTATACCTGTATAATATTGTATTATGTTTTTATTGGTTTGTGTTGGCATGTATTTTTCATACATGCCCATACCTACCCTCCTTGAGGCAGGGGGAGAGGGAGAAGGGGAGGCATACATGCCCCCCGCCGTGACAGAGGGAGGACAAAAACCCAGGGGCCCCAACCAATTAAGGGCCCGAGTTTTATTTTTTTGGCGGCACTTTGCTTGATAGAAGTCGATTCGATTAGAGATTCACCTCGTGAGTGCATGCACGAGGATTGACTTGGTTTTATTGACTTTATAGCGAGGGAAGAGAGAATAAGGAACGAGAAGAATAAGAAGAGTAAATTTATGACCACTTAGATGTGCTATAAGTTTCGATTAGTTCTATTCTACTCAATGTTTACTAAGACAAAATGAGTGCAAACTGGCGACCATTTTGTGCTGAGTAACACGTTCGGTGTGAAACTATAGGATTGTAGTTGTGTGTATTGTTTGAATTAGTATTAGTGTAATGTAATGCAATATAGTGTAATTTAATGCAATACAGTGTAATATAGTGTGATGTTATACAGTGTAATGTTATACAGTATAATGTTATACAGTTTCTACAGGGTAATGTAATATAGTGTTATGTAATAAAGTGCAAAGTAGTATACTGTAGCGTTACGTCTAATGTAGTGTAATATATAGTGTAATGTAATGAAACTATTGTTGTGTATTGTAATGTAATGTAATAGAGTGCATTCTAGGACAGTGTAATGTAATGTGGTGAAGTGTTATGTAATATAATGTAATGTTATGTAGTTGTATGTCATGTAATGCAGCAAAATGTCATATAATATTATGTAGTGTTACGTTTCATTACACTAATGTAGTGCAACGTTTTTTTTATTAAAATGTCGCAAATGGTTGTTCGAAGCAGTGACAATGAGCGCAGCTCAATTTCACTGAAACGTCACCGCAACAGTACCGCACGTTACCGCAATAATACCGCAACGTCACCGCAACAATACCGTAACGTCACCTCAACGTTACTGCAACAATACTATTTTGCAACAATTGCAAAATGGCTGCATCGCACCGTAACATACAATCACGTCACTGAAACGTCACTGAGGCGTCACTGCATCGTACTGCAACGCATCATAGCGTACCATTACCGCAACATTACCGTAGCATAACCGCAACATTACCGTAACATTACCGCAACAGTACCGCAACATTACCGTAACATAACCGTAACCTAACCGCAACGCACTGGAACGTTACTGCAGCATCACTGCAACGCCCAACATCGCAGTAACGCAATGTAATGCAGTACGTAACCGTAACGTCACCGTTACCTGACTTCGCCTCAACATAACCGTGACATCGCTGCAACGTCGCCGCAACGTAACCGCAACGTCACCGCAACATTACCGAAACATCACCGCGTCATCACCGCAACGTCGCCTCAACGTCGCCGCAACGTCGCCGCAACGTCACCGCTCGTTAGCGTCAAAACTATATTGAATATTTGCCATTAGAGAATTGAATACTTGGCTTAATTTAGAAAACTTTCGGTCCACTGAGCGGCTAATACGTAGAAAGAACTCATTTATATTCAACGCGATTTCGCCGGGGGTGGCGCCCCGCCTGCAGATTTTTTGTCTAGGGAGTGGTTAAAATGTAAATAAAAATGTAACTATTTATTTTTTGTGTGACATTTAGTTTTGTGACCTTTTTGGTCTTTTTTTTAAGAAATACACTTTTTATTGAGTAAAAATTTGCTAAAAAGAACTGTTTTGTTTAATGAAAGTTCTTTTGTGGTATTCTTTCCTATTTTTGAATTTCTCTGAGGGGATGGGGGAGGTAGCCGCGTTAGACCCCCCTCGGTGAATTAATGGGGTGGTGGTGGCGATTAAAAATATAAATTTAAAGGGAATAAAATTCATTGAAAAGATTTTATAAGATAGCATACGTATCATGAAAATTTTAGTTATCGATGCGTTGATCAGACGCACTAGTCATTCGAGGATACAATAAGATATCTTTGGTTAAGTTACAAAAAGTTAAGTTAACGTCTGGATAACCGTACTATATCAACGATGTATCAGACGTAGTTGTCAATTTAAGCAACTTACTGAAGGATGCAGAAAGTTTCAGAAAGAGTGAGCTCACCGGGATTCAAACCTGGAGCTGTCGAGTCCGAATCCAGAGCTCTAAGCACTTCTCTATCTAGCTTTGACTATATTTTCGTGAGTAATTGGTATGTGACGTCTTGCAGTTTATGAAAATGTAAAGACTGTCATTTGAAAATTCTGTCAATTAAAAGTTGACAGAACGTGATAAATAGACAGACTGACGGACAGACAGATAGATGTACAGACAGACAGACAAACGGACGGACGAACAGACGGACGGACAGAGATAGACAGACAGACAGACAGACAGATAGAAATAAAACAGGCGGATAGGCAGGAATGCAAGCAACCGAACAGGCACGCAAGCATGCAGGCGGGCAAGCAAATTGGCAGGCAGCAGGCATGCATTCTGTCAGGCAGGCAGGCAGACAGGCTGGCTGGCTGGCAGACAGTGACAATGCTTCATATGTTGCGCAGAAAATAAAAACTCAAGCATTTTGTTATCTCGCATTAAACAATAAAAATATAAATGGGGATCTCACCCTACCCTTCCAGTCCCCCTCCCCCTCAACTCACTCTCTCTCTACACAGCATATAGAAAATAGAATATGAAGCAGCGAGCGAGTGATTTAGATTATCGAATCACACGCTACAGAATCGAATCATTTCGGATTTGTGATTATCGATTCCCAAGGCTCTCCAGATCCTTTGAGAGTCATCTAATTGATAATGGCAAGCTTTAATTCACCTATTCGTGTTATCATCGATAATGCACAATAATATTATAATCATTACTGTAAAAGTGGGCAGATTTTTACTGCATTAATATCTGGGAATATTATAGATGCTAAATTTTATTAAGTTAATAATAATAATTTGGACTTTAATAAATAAACTTGCACTGTGTTATTTAAGATTTTGTTCAACTTTTGTTGTTTTTTAAATAAAAGATAATAAAAATGCAGTGGTATATTGAATTTAGTAGTATAACATATTTATGGTATAAAAATAATATTATGTATATTTTTGAAAATAATATTTAATATTATATTAATATTTCATATTAATATTATATTAATATTAATATTATATTATAATAATAATATTTTTGTTATTGTACGATATATGGTGGCGTAGTCAGGATTTCTATAATGAGGGGGGTAATCCTCCAAATTTCAATAAGAGGGGAGGGGGTCAAATTTAGTAATAACCGTTTCATCGCTCAATTTTTTTGCTTTGGCATGTATGCTTATGTTTTCACTAAATTTGTGGCAAATTATAGGGGGCGTCGTATTACAAGACGACGCATTAAACACTGAAAAAACTATCTGTTATGGTAAGGGTGGGAGGTCAAAAAACCCTCACAATCTTGATTTTCTACACTTTATACCCTATGTGTACTGCAAACTACTGGTGGCCGGACAAAAATGTCCGCGAACAAAATGTCACGGATAAAATGTCCGCGGACAAAATCGCACGGACAAAATGTCCGCGGACAAAATGTCACGGACAAAATGTCACGGACAAAATGTCTGCAGACAAAATCTCACGGACAAAATATCCGCGGACAAAATGTCACGGACAAAATGTGACGGATAAATGTTTACTAGATATTCCTTATGTTATGCTTTTCTTATAAAAACATAAAAAACTAGTTTATTTATTTTCTTCTTCTTTGAAATTATGATTTCAATTAAAAACATTTTGAAATTAATGTGATTTCCAATTTTGCCTCCCTAAAAACAATATTTAGATGCGGCACATTTAAGGGTTGGGGGTTAGGGTTAGTGTAAGGGTTAAGTTTAGGGTTAAGATTACGGTGAGGGTTTTTATAACTGATTACTTTATTACTTTTGTTCAATTCTTTTTCCATCAAATCATCAAATCCTATCATTTTTACGGGACATTTAGTCCGTGACATTTTGTCCTCGTACCATTTTGTCCGTGATATTTTGTCCCTGACATTTCGTCCTAGTACTTTATATACTAAATGTATAACATAATATGAGTATACAAGTTTTCATTTTATGCAATTAATATAGATCATTTTTTTATAAAAGTGTATACAAGGGGCTGGGCTTGTTAAAAAACGATGCAGACTTTAAGTTTCAAGCGAAGAATCACGTAATATAGAAACAAGAATGCGAAATTGCATCGTCATTGTTCTCAGCTGATTGGTTAATTTCATCACGTCATTTGTGTTATTGCATTTTTACGCGACGCGATATATGCGTCGCGCGATCACGTCAAAGTACGTTGAAATAAAACGTATTCAAAATGAATGCATTCCATATTTTATAAAAAAACTTTTTGATTAGAACACGGAATTTGGGATGTGAAATCTTGCTACGCCCTTTAGTCAATTAACATCTACGTCTTTTACACTGCGTTCGTATAAGCCAATCCAGACGTTAAACTTAACTTGCTGCGCCCTTTAGTAAGACACATAAATTGATAGATATGTTTTTTTAGACATCGTTCGTACATAAATGTTAGTAAAAACATTAAACTTAAATATCTTCAAACTATTATCTCTCGACGATCAAATAATAACTATAATAAATTAGTGTTATAACTAATTAGTTATATTTAGTATTTATTTTTAACGTCAAATACGAAATAAATCACTTAAAAAAGAAACATACCGACGAATAATTATTTCAAATAAAATACCAAAAATCTTTAAATTTCTTTCAATAACTCCTTTATTTAAAAAGTTCCTTGAGTATTAGGATTAAGATTAGGGTTGTGAAGTTGAGTAAATGCTTTTAATTTATTTAATAGCGCTATTATTTAAAAAGCAGATTCATTTATCAAGCTTGCAAAAATACTAAAAGCACTTAAGTCTGGAATTGCTGTTCATACGAAGCTATTTAAAATCTCTAGAATATGATAAATTACAGATAATATTCCAAAAGATAATATCCCGCTAAATTATCCCTCTGCATGGTTGATTATTTTGAAACATTTTTCAACTTTTCGTGTCAGCATAATCCTTATGTGGGGGGTGGATGGGGAGGCAAATTCTAACCCCCCACCAAAAAAGTAGAAATTTTTATACGTAATATTTACATTGTATTTAATAAGCAATATTTTATGAACATTTGTTAATTTATTTAAAACGAAAACAGCTTATTGAAATAACTTAACTACAACTAAATACCTAAACAACATTATTTATAATAATATTCCTTTTATGCATTTTTATACTGGCATTTTAATGAACCCTTATAATAATATACGTTATGAGTAGATTTTAAATATCACCCCCCTCCCCTCCCACCACCATTATCCATATTTCTTATCAATTTTTTCTTAAAGTTGTAAAATCAAGACAATAAATCATGATTGTGAAATTATTGCGAATTTCTATTAAAAGTCTCTGCCGTGATTTTATAAATTTAAGGGCTCAGGAAAAGAGTTGAAATGGAAATATTTGAAATTTTATCAGAAAATGTAAATACCACTCAGTTGTCACTCAATCGAGAGTGAAAGATAAAGTGATGAAGTTACGAAGTGATGAAGTGATGGCGTGATAGAGTGATGAATTGTGAAGTGATTAAGCAATGAAGTGATGAAGTGAAGGCGTGATGGAGTGATTAATGATAAAATGATAAAGTGATGGAGTGATAAAGGTGATAAAGTGATAAAGTGATGAATTTATTCAGATTTTGGTCGAAAAATTCAAAAAACAGAAATGAAGATATATTTTTAAACATTTAGTTTAAATTTCTCTATCTTTGTTTCCTTTCGATCACTCTCTCTGTCTCTTTTCTCTTTTCTCTCTTTCATCTCTTTTCTCTCTTTTCTCTCTCTCTCTCTCTCACTCTCGCTCTCTCTCTCTCTCTCTCTCTCTCTCTCTCTCTCTCTCTCTCCTGTTTAATTTTCTTCACAGAAATTCCTATAAAATTCTATTATGTAGTAAATAGCCATTCAAATTCTAACATTATAGTAAATTGTCTTTCTATTATATGATTTTTTATTTTCTATTATATTGTAAAATATTGAGAAATTAAACAGACAGCTTAGATATAATCTTGTTTAGTCTTTCAAACGAGATTTTGCTTTCGAATTGACAAAGTATGCGCAATATCAGAAATCGCAGATTCTATGGCGAGGTATCAATCTTAACCTATCCCGCCCCAAAGCTAAAAATTACTTGCCGTATACTTAATCGCTTATTAAATTGTATTTTTAAATAAATTGTAATTTTAAATTGTCATTTTATTTTTCGTACATATTGACTTCTTTAATTTTTTTAGGTTAAACCTCTAACTCCCAATCTAACTTCCGAATCGTAATCTATGACTTAATTCTAATCCTAACCCTAATTTTAGCTGAAGTAGACAAACTGCCGTTATGTGAAAAGTCAGTTTAAAATTTATTCAAAACAAAAAATCGATACACGAATTATTTTGTCATTATAATTTATATCGTGTATAAAAATGATACGCGTAAATATATTTGATTATATTAAAATATAATCTATTAGTTAAAATTTAAAAAATACATAAATTATCAATTATAATCCAGTAATGGGGAGTTGGATGTGGGTATGAAAGTGTCCCCTTTCCACTGAACTTTTTAAGGAAGAAATTTTCTTGCGTTTTTTGGAAGGTTGGGAAAAAAATAAGTAAAAAACCAAGAAAATAAAAAATAAAAATAAAGAGAAATAAAACGATTGCTTTTAGGATTAAAGGGGGGATGGGGGGGGGTGGGGTTCTCTGTTTTTAATTAAAGAAATAACGGTTATATCGCAGAAATTAAAGCTTGGAAGTTTTTGCCTTAATCCGAGACAACGACCACTTGAAGATTTCCGCGATAAAATAAAAATTAAAAACATAAAAAAAATCTCGAAAAATGAAATAATTGATAAAAGAGAATAAATAAAAAGTAAACAAAATAAAGATACGATATTTGTTTCTGCGTAGGCCTATATAATTAGACTTAAATTTTAAGTTAATCATCCGGATTAACTTATTATTATTGTAACAATGCGTCATACAAAGATGTAAATTTACTAAAGGGTGCAGCGAGTAAGCGATATAATGAGATTCGTAGGAATCGAACCAATATCTGTGGCGAACAGTGTAATATTACTTGCATAAATGATTTTAATTTTTTTATTGCTCTATTCCGGAATGAATCATTTTACTTATAGTCATAATAATAGTTTTACTTATTCTAGTTCCTAGAAAGCTTTCTACGTAGTGTTTTACTTGCAGAAGTCAAATCATTTTAGTTCTATTTATAGTTCTTTAATTCAAAACATTCTGCCTCTACTTCCAATATTAATTGCAGCTTTTAAAATGATAATTATAACTTATAATGAAAGTTTTGAATTGTTGCTGAAGTCATTACGTTAGGCAGCATGTACGTTAGACAGCCGAAAACGAAACCGAAGATACTCTGTCAGTTTCGGCCGAAAACGAAACTGAATGCACTCTTAAATTAGTGTGAAATATAGTACGTTTGTTTCATTTTTTTTCTTTCTTTTCACAATACAATACTATAATAATGGTAAAAGGCTAGTATTATTGTGAGCAATTTGTTGCTGTTACAGTCGAGGCGCATTCTCGCGGCCGCGATGCCTATTATGTACTCTAATTTTTGTAATTATAGTATAGCCTAAATCATCTACTTAATTAACGATTTTCTCTTTTATTCTACACTGTACATATTTTAAACTCTTTTTTAATTATGAACCTTATCGTTACTCGTACAAGTTCTTTATTATTTTAAATTGTTTTAGTTTTTAGTAGAACAATAACTTTCACATTTTATCATTTTCATTTTGTAAATCGTCATATATAAATATATCCTTTATGTGTTTGATTGAAATAAATATACTACTACAATAATCTGATAGATCTGCTTCATTTCTTTTTGTGCTTTTTTGTTATTTTGTTCCTATTTACCATTTTATTGGTTATTTTAAAGATAAAGATTTATTAAACAATCTCTAAGAAGACAATTTATCAATAAAAAATAACTAGCGCAGTTTCTATAATTTTTAATCCACATTGAATTAAATCGGAGTAAATTATTTCTACAATTATTACACCATGATTTCAATACTGTAACTAACACATTGTGAATCTATGCGTATTAAATTGACTGAGCAATGAAACAATTACAAGTGTAATATCTTCATCATTGCAAATAATTACAAATCATTACAAACAATTACAAGTGTATAATTCATCATTGCAAATATACAATTGCAATATTCATCACTTTAAACAATTGCAGATAGTCAATTTAATTCAATTATAGAAATAAACAGTTTCTATTAACTGTATTTATATTTTTATTCTTTGGCTACAACAGTTATCGTTGAGAAATTCTCTAACGCCAAAGATGTGTTCAAGAATGTGTTTAGTAAATGGAATTGCTGCGGATGTAGCTGGGTTGACTCAGCCGGCCAGTAAACATCTATCGCCAAAAGCGTGGCACAAATCTGAAATCATAGACATAATTAAAAATACAATCGTGTTAAATTGTAAATAAAAAAATTATTTGAAAGAATCTAAAGAGAGTGTATAGAGTGTAATTATAATTATAATTTAGAGTAACTTCTAATTTGATCTAATCAAGAAAGGCCGTAGAAAGAAAACAATAAGAAAATAATTCAGGAAGTCCTATAAATAAGAATTAGCTAGGATTAGTCCAAGTTTCAACATATTCATAAGTTTGATTAAAACAAAATAAACATAGTAGAAATGATAAAATGATAGGGCTAGCGTCAGGGTTTGAGTTACATCGAGAATATATAGTGCTTTTATACATGATTTTACTAAATAATTACTTAGATTAAAAAACCATAGCTAAATATCAAAAACCTTTGAGGAGTGATTTTCTTTCCATTAATCTGGTATACAGTGACGTCATTCTCTTCCAATCAAACAAGTCAATCTTATTCTGTTACGTCAGAAGTGACGTCACTTTTCTCTCCATTTCCGGTCGCTTCTAAATGTTGAAAAAGTCAATAGTAAATATTTGCGTTATAAAATGGCTCAACTCGGCTCTAAATCTTGTAAAAGGCTGCATCATACCCATTTCTTCTACAAGTTTTAATTTGAATCGAAGCTATAGACGCATTGTATTATACTCGAACAATGAACAATTTATTGAGTCTGTTAGTCTTGCTTGCAAGCTTGTGCCCAAGTTCGCGCGCCTGTAAACGCGCACGTGCGTTAGATAAAGCTAGATATTAGGCCTAAAGATTGGATCCTAAATCGGGTCCAGATCTATAAATAGATTTATTCGTAGATTAAACGAATAGATACAGAATGTAATAGAAATGTCCCTATATATATAATATAATAGACAATCCTATTATAGTAAATAAATCTATTTTGTAGATTAGACCCGACCCAATAAAATATTTCAACATTAAATATTTAATATCAAATATAATATAATAATAAATGTGTATTTAATCATCGACAGGCTAGATATAAAATCAAGATGAATTAAAAGATCGACTTTATAATTATAAATTAATTTGCTGTAAATGCTGTAAAGGATGCTTTTGCCTAAAGTCACATCAGCACAAAAGACTAAAGTTTTCAACTTCAATGTGAAAAAAGCAATAGACTTGAGTCAAGCCTTTTAGTAATTTATATATTAGAGAGAAATTTAAGAAAACACGTATTTAACGATTAACGACATTTAGGATGAGATTACAATTTCACGAAATCATTTTAAAATTAAACTTTAGACGGTGA